>JANHFX010020521.1:0-13058 GCA_027560015.1 Chloroceryle amazona | reverse complement strand
GACACTGTCTGTAAAAACATGCTTCTAACTTCAGAAAGTGCTGTTAGTTAGAAGCACTGAACTGAAAAGTAAAATCATTGAACAGAATTAGTTCTGTTTTCTCCCAAACCAGGACAGACACTTGTCTGAAAACAGAGTTTCTCTCTGATGAGCTACAATTTTGACTTTCACTGTGCATGTAGGTTATCCATCCTGCTCATCTTCTAACAAATAGAATCATAGAATGTTCTAGGCTGGAAGGGACCTCTAGAGGTTATCGAGTCCCTACACAAGCAGGGACATCTCTACTTAGGGCAGGTTGATCAGAGTTGCATCAACCCTGACATTGAATGACTCCAGGGATGTGGCCTTAACCACCTCTCTGGGCAGACCATTCCAGTGATCTATCACTCTCATATTAAAGAATTTTTTTCTAATATCCAGTTTAAATCTATCTTTTCCCAACTTAAACCCGTTGCTCCTTGTCCTATCATTACAAACTCTTTTAAATAGACCTTCCCCTACCTTCATGTAGGCCCCCTTCAGGTACTAGAAGGTCACTATAAGGTCCCCCTGGAGCCTTCTCTTCTCCAGGCTGAACAGCCCCAACTACCTCAGCCTGTCCTCGTAGGAGAGATGTTCCATTCCCCTGATCATTTTGGTGGCGCTCCTCTGTACATGCTCCATTATGTCTACAAATATGTCTATACCAAAATAGATCACAGATCTCTTATCACCAGGACATTTTCGTAACATGATGTTGACTTCACAGGACTTCAGGCCAGATCACAGAATGTAATAACTCGGCTTTTACACGTAGCTCTCAGAATCAGCAGCTTCTGTGTCCCACTTACATTTGCTGATGATGCAAACTGACTAGTGTATGTGGAAGATGTTCAGTGCAGTACATGCATTATATTTGAAAATGCTGAAAAGTTGCAAATGGTTTGAATCTGCTCTGTATTCTAGGTTAGAAATGTAAAGAGAATAAATTACAGAGTGACAAAATTTCTGTACATGCAAGCAGTTTTGAGTGTTTGGCATAGCAGGCCTATAGGAAAGCATTTGTTATAAATAAGCCCAGGACGAACATGGAGGGGATTCTGACGGGAACTGAAAAAGGGCTGAGCAAGAAAGATACTGCCTTGCGGCAGTCAGTGCTTCTCAGTATGCAATGAGGTTGGCCTAGATTGCTGAAACCAACTCAGTCGCAAACATGTAAGCTGAAAATTTTCACTACAGATCCACCTGGAACAAGCACCCAGTAGAAAATCTTAATACAGCAAAGTCTGTTTCTTTGCCCTATCTCTTGTTAGTTCCTAGCAGCTGCTTTGTGTATACTCTCACTGAAATTCCCTCAAGGTTGAATTCCTATTGTACTCCCACAATATTATCCAGCATCCAGTAGCTGAGGCTTTCAGATCTGGAAAAGTTAAATATGTATATTTGATAAACATGAGGATTCTCTACTTGGGTGCAAAAGAGTGTTTGTATTAAAAAAAGAATTTGATACAGGATTTCAATGGGGACAGTAACTTGTTATTCACTGGTATTGTAAAACTGGATCTCCACCTCCTGGATTTGTCATTGAGAACAAAGAAAGTTCTGCCATTTTATAGGCCGTCAAAAGCAACAGGAGAGTTTAACAGGTTATGAAAAGTCATTGGGTGAAGCACTCTGTGCCTTTTGCTTCTTGTAGGCCTCAATCAAAGACTCAAAACCATTGGACAGAAAGCCCAAGTGATGTATGATACAGACTGACTAAAGAATTTTGATATATACCCTCTTGTTGTGATAATAATGGATGGGGCTTATCAGCATAAAATTACTATAAATCATGTTCCTTGTAAAGATGAGGGGCCTGATTTCAATTAGCACTTAAATCTCTAGCATATTTACTGCAAATCACTCACTTGAAAGGTGGAATTAAATGATCTTGTGCTAGGAAGAATCTACTAGGGAATTTACAATTCATTGGCTGTCCATTTGTGTAACTAGGATACTTAGTATTTAGAAAATCTTAGCAAAAAGATGTTGCCTGCTGTCATTTATGTGCTACCTTTGGCTGTCCTTTTCTGCAAAGAGGTAAGTGGATTTCTGCCTACATCCTGCACCACTGAAGTTGATGTGTTTTGTTTTTTTCAAGGTCTGAAAAGACTGAACAAAGAGACACAAACCATTCTGATCCTGTGTGTGGTGTGGGCAGCTCACACTGTTTTCACCAGTTTCTCACATCATCTGCTCACAGTAGGGCCTCTTTACTGTTCTGGAATCCAGTATGACAGAAATATGTATAGGAGGGCACATTTACACTGGGTGAAACCAATGGTCTGCCTCTTTCAGCATTCTGTCCCCAGTACTGGCTAAAGGTAGATACTTTGTGAAAGTGTAAGTACAGGACAAAACGATAACTTCCCCTAATATTCTCTCACCTCTCATTCTGTATTTTCAATCCAGGGGCTTTCTGGGCTATAGGTAGTTTCTTTGTATTTAATGATCCTCAGTGGAATTATCCATCATGAGCTTGTCCAGCCTATCCTTGAACCTGTGGTACATTATCTAGTGTTCATGCAGCTGTTTTACCAGCCTATCTGTTGCATTAAGATCATGTTCTTTCTGATGGTTTTGAATTCTTTTCCTTGCACCTTCATTTGCTCCCTCAGATGATCTTCTAGAATTCAAGTCTGTAAGACAGGGGAAGTGCACTATGTTTTCTTTCAGTGAGGAGGTTTGTTGTTTCCCATGACTGCACACCTAAAGGAATTCCTCTGAGGCATCATTCACAGTGCACATCTCAAGCATTGAAGAACTTGTTGTGGATGATGGTTGCATAATCAATAGTGGAAATCACATCCTCACTGACAAAAATCTCATTGTCTTCAGACAGTCTGAGAAGACTTGCAGAAGGAACAGGGTAGTCTTGGGAAGGATAACGCTGTTGTGTCATTGGAGAAGAGTTGCAAAGAAAGTCTGTTGGAGTAAAGGAACCCTTGAAAGCATTAGCTGTGATCCTGAGCAGTAACTGAATTTCATCAGTCAAGAGCCCAACCTTTTTATAGTTTTCTTGTTATAGAAGAGCAAGGTCGGTCTTCAGAAACAAATGGAATTGATATTTGTCTACCTGCCAGATACTTTTCTATTTTTGCAAAGGTATCTTTATATATTCAATAGGTCTTAACTGACCTATTAGTGTGGAGTGATAGAAAATGCAGTGTGACCTAGGCAAGTAATTACCTTTCTGATGTAAGAAAGAAGAAGGAACATAACGATGAATGAAGAAGCTCTATCACTTGTCAGTTCTCTGTCCATGATCTGCTGGCAATATGAAGAATTAACAGCATCATCCCCAGAAATTAGAAATAAGATTAAGTGATATTGCTAAACTTGAACCATAAAATATGTATTAGAAATAATTAGAATAGGACTCACTTTTTTATTCTTTCCCTGACTTACTCAGGTAGGATGACCTGATTTCATATAATTCTAGGCCTGGCTTGAGATAGCAATCCAGATGACAGCCTGACCTTTGTGGTTAGAAAGAAGGTGCCTGGGAGGTAAAAAAAACCCCAAAGATATATATAAGCTATCTTTTGCCTTCGAATGAAAGGAAAAGTTCCTTCTTGCTCATTTTAAACTATTATTGCTGTTGATATTATTATTGTTGTTGTTACAGTTTTTAAGCTACACTGGGAAAATTAGCATCACTGAAAAAATGGAGAAAAAGGATCAGATCTTGTGCAGACAACAGACGGGTAAATCAATTGATTGAGACTGAGGAGGGAAAATATTTACAAAAGAGAAGGAAATTGGCAGTTGCATCTTTCCTCTGCAGTGCTCTGTCTGAGAGCTACTTGTGTGGAGAAAACTGCTTTTGAATAGAGGGGTGCCTGTGTTTTGTAGGGGTATTATGGGTTAGCTGAAGTTCATTTTGCTTTCCTGCCCTATGTCCCAGTGCAGAGAAACTGTTTACTTGCCTGAGATCTGGAACTGTGGGCCATTCATAGTTTTGCAGCTGAATTATTTCACTGATAAAGGTAACATCTGAGAAATATCTCGTCCTCTGCTCTCAGAAAAAGTGGATGGTGGAACAGAACCCCTGACAACTGACAGCATGGATTTATTCATAACCCCCTGCCTCAGTTGTTAAAACCAGACCGATAACTATGCACAAATATCAATACAGAATTTGGATGACCATGAGACCTGAAGAAGTTCTGAGCGTCTCTCCAGTTGGTGAAATCATAGCTTAAGCTACTAAAGACTTCCATGGGCCAGGAACTCAAACTTCCTGTCTTCTCCGACACAGTGTAATAGTGTTAGTGCAGGTTATTTGGCTTTTGGTGTAAGGATGGGGTTTGGGACCTGCCAAGTGTTGGCTTTTTGCCTGAGCTGTAAGAATATTTCTGATATTAAAAATGGAAACTCTGTTTATAACTATACTGCACTTACCTGTTTCTTTTTCATTTTTGTTCCCCAGCAGTCTGTATTTTTTTTCAGGTTATAGAACTAGCTTTTCTTGAATTTAGCCACGGTATATTAGATATTAGATGGTAGTACATCCTGCTATTTTGTACAGAAATACTTAAGTGTAATTGAATTTCATGGATTTAAATTCACCAGAAGTGAGACGTGTCCACGGAGAAGATGTTACATTAGAGTTCATTCAGTGCATCAGAGGTGCAAACATGCTTCTGAGGTGGGAGCAGAGATGGTGTTTGTCTATAAAACAGCCACAGTCTATAGTACAAACTTGTCAAACTGTTACAGAGTCTCATGGGGATTGTGTTGGCTGTGCCTTTCAAATTGCTATTCTCCCCTGGAGAAAATCCTGTTAGCAATACATTGTTCTGCAAGTACAAGTAATTTTTGTGGGGACTAATACTAATGTAGCTTCTAGTTCTTTTGAAGCAAAATGTTTCTGGCATGTTCTTTGGGAATTATAGTACTTCTTTGTTTTTCCAGTTGTTTGTGTGGTACTGATTTTGTTCACTCAGATGTGTTTCTTTTTCTCACTGTGCAGTTTGGATGATGCGTTTTCACCCGGTATGTTCAAGTTCCCCCTGTATCTTTTGTTTCTAATAACATGGGTCATAGGTGCAAGAAGAAGTCTACATCTGTGATGAACTGACTGTAAAAACAAGGAATGACTTACAAACATTGCTTTAAGAGCCCTGTGAATGGAACACATCTCACCCTAAGTACAGTTAGCCTGAGTCCTGCCATACAATTCACCTGGTGTTTCATGTTTTTTCTTATCTTTAAACATGTTTAATGAGTGGTTTAGGGTTTTGGAGGAGGGGTGGTGGTGGTACTTCTTGTTTGTTCTTTTTTTTTTCTCCAGTGAACTGGTATTCTGCTGGAATGGTGGCAGCGTTCTTTGAATTGATTTGGCATCTTGAGTGCCCAGTATGTAGATGCATGGCCAGGGTTATTCAGCGAAGTTTGGTAAGTTGAGGTGATGTGAAATTAGGAATCCAGCTTGGCTCCTACCATAGTTGTTTCTGTGGCTGTGAGTGAAGTCAGCACCAGCTGCATTGTGAGGAGAGTGGAAATACTTCCTGGCTCCATTGCTAAATAGATTTCACATAGCCTTATTCCTAGATGGGAAGGTAATACCTAGCACATAATTTTTAATAGGTACTTGCTAATGAAATGAAATTGTTCAAAACACAGCCTGTATGTTATAGTAATGCTGCTCAATAATGTAATTTTTAAGTTTAAAAGATGTAGCAGTAGTAACCCCTCAGATCTTTGCTGTCTGAACTAATCTTAAGGGAGCAAGAGCCAACAGTGAGCACCTGGGGAAAGCAATTAGTATGTAACTAATCTTTACAAATATTTCAAGTCCCTGAAGAGGTTTGTGAGGGAGTGAGTTGGGTTGCAAAGGCTTTCTGTTGGAAGCAGATTGTGAAGGTGTGTTGATGGGTAAATGATTTAGGGATTATTCCTTCTTTTTAAAATACTGTTATGAATGCACACTATGAACTTCTCTTCTGGTGCAATTCTTTCCTTGCACTTATAACTCTGTGTAGCAGGTCTGTTTTGTTTTTTTTCTATAGGAAAGTAAAGCTATAGCCAGGCCACACAGATTGCCTGTGCAAGAGTGCATGCTGGCACTGGACAGAGGCTGACTTACAAGGAAAAACTTTCCTATCTGCTTTGGCTTCTTTCCAGGTTTATGCTATGTTTTGTCTCCTTGCTATAAGAGAGACTAAAAGAGGACCACACTGCAGCTTACAAAGACAGGGGGATCTTGGTCACCTGTATTATGTCTTTGAAAAAAAACAAAAGGGGAGCATGTAATTTGTTTCAACAATCTAGCAATTTGTTTGCCCAGGTGAAAAAATATCCCCACTTAAGTGTGACATAAAGGTGATTGGGGGTAATAACTTCAGTTTATATTTTTTATTCTTATCCTTTCTTGCTGGTGACTGGATGTTGAAGACTTTACTCCATGGCCTTGGTTTCCCCTACCCCAAAAAGTTCTGCAGTGCTAGAATCAAACATTCCTTGTAGGTTTGGTGGGGACTTTGTCCAATTAAGGAAAACCAGTGATATTCTCAAGACCTGCTGGTGATTCTGAACGGATACAAAAGTTGTTAAATAATATGCAATGTCCTGTGCCCTTTGAGTCTATGTGGTCATCATAATGGCTTGGGAATCAACAGAATAAAGCTTCAGTCCTATAAACTCTTTTGGTTTTCATTTCATAGCTAGCCTATCTCTTAATTCCTTACAATCCCTGCAGTTCACTACCTTGAACACTTTCTAACAGTATGCCAGCTACCTCTTATATCTTCTTTGCTTCCACTCCACAGTTTTCTTTGCCCTTTCTTATACTGCTCATCTGTATGGCCAGTTGGTGGCTAAAGAACTGTTGACTGATCTTCTGATCACTGACACTTGGGATAAGGAAGGTCATTATCTCTGTCCCTGAGGGTGCTAATTCTAGTTCATCAATCTTGCCCTATTCTTTTTAAATAACACGTCAAGAGCTTTCAAGCTGGCCTTGTCCATCTATGTTTGCAGCTGGAAAACAAGGCTTGAAGCTGTGCATGTCCCTATATCAGTGGGAGCCCAGAGGGAGAGTCAATGTGGCATGTTTATATAATGTAGTGTGGTGGCTTATAAATAATCTTCCAAGGAAGCAAAGCTTAAAAATCAAGGGAAAAAAATCCCCAAACAAAAATTAACCAAAAAGATGCAGTAAGTAATACAGTTGAAATTTTTCTGAGGAGATGAAGATATCCAATGAAGCTCTGCCAAGGGAAATCTTAAAGTCTTTCAGAGAAGTTTCACAATGCTACAACTATTCCAGAGATTTTTACTTAACTGGATTTTGAATACTTCTCAGGATTCCCTCAGAAAGTAATGCTGTTGTAGGAAGTAATCACTTGAAGATGTAGGAAAAAGTCTTTAGATTAATAAACCATCTGTTTTGTGAATGTCTTGTTAAGGAACACTGATTGAAGTATTGTTATTTTTGTCAGGGGGTTGTGGTATTTTGGTAACCAGGGCCCTTGCCACAGTTCTTTGAACATCTGGATATACAGAAATAATTCATTATTAGATTGCAAAGTTTTCTTTATTGGTCTTGCTGCTCTCTTTCCATCTTTTTCTCTTCTAAAGCAGGGAAAGGGAAATTTTCTCCAATAGTTTGAAAACAGAGAGGCTGTGGAGTCTCCTTCCCTAGAGACTTTCAAGACCAACCTGGATCTGTTCCTGTGTGGCCTGCCCCCAGTGATCCAATTCTCTCAGGGGGCTTGGACTTGATGACCTCTGGAGGACCCTTCCAACCCCTACCATTCTATGATACTATGAATGAAGTTAGATTTTTTGCTGGCCTGCTCAGATCTGATTTCTATAGTGGGAGGGATTGAAATCAAAGTGGGAGGATAATGAGAAAAGCACTTCAGAGTCTCAGGGCCTAACCAAGAGATCAGCTGAGCTTGCTCAAATACTTCAAGTTTGGTCAGTATGTTCACTGAATTCTAGCCTTCCTGCCATGGAATTTAGGGACTCTGCCAGACAATCATCTATTTTTCCAAAGTTTAAAGAGCGACTACAGTTCATGCAATGCCCAGGTTCCCAGACTGCATGATCAGGGAAATGAATAATTTTTGCCAGTCATATCACTTTCTCAGAGGTTTGTGGTTTTTGTTACAAAAGTTAAGGGACAAGTGATTTTGGAAAAATGAGCTCCCAACACAGAACTGGATTTTCCATCATGCATAAAGTTATGCTTCTGTCTTCCTGGTCCGTTCCAGGGGACAAAATAGCACTTTGATGGATAAATTCTGCCCCTGCTATTAAATAGGTTTTACTCCTGAATGCTCTGAAGACCTGGGTTAAACATCATTTGTCTGTTGGTAGGAAAGAGAATATCTTCTGCCTAACTTATACTTGCTTGCTGCTGAAGATTTTAGTATTTCCATCCACTGAGTCTCAGAGAAGAAGACTTTGGTAGTGCACAGAATCACTCTTGTGTGGACTATGAAATTAACGACAGCTTTTGGAAGCTCACCAAAGCACAGAATACATTTTCATCAAGCAAAGCTTCAGGAAATTTCAGACAGAGAGACAAGACTCTGACAGATTTCTGGTGTTTTAAGGGTTAGCTTTTCAATGACACATATGATTTTTGTTTCTAGAGCTCATGCCTGTTTGCTATGACAGAAAAAAAAACAAAACCAAACAAACCACAATCAATTTTGCTAGTTGCTAAGAAATTATCCTGTTTATTATTAGAATGAAGTCAATTTTATTTTATTTTATACTTCTAGGGTATGCTGAATGGGAGGAACAATCTGACTGTTCTTTTAATACTTAAACATGAAATTGGAGGTCAGGTAGACTTTCTGTTAGTGGACTAACAGTAGTTATGCAAGGATGAAAGGAAAAGCCTGCAAAGAAGCCAACATCCTGGAGAGTAAGTGGTAAGTGGGAAGTTCTCTTGCAGGGCTGAGACTTTTTGTCAGCTCCCGAACAAGTATTGCCTCAGAAGAATTAAGTAGTTAAGTAAATCTGTGAGCACAACAGTGCTGATGATAGTGTGCTGCTATTTATTGTTTTAGGAATGACAGAATGCTTATGCCATCAGCAATAGGAGAAAAAGTCAGAAAGGAAGACCTCTATTTCCTTCCTAGCTCTTCTCTTTGAAGTTCTTAATTTATATACAAAGCATAAAGAGTAAAAAACCCACAACAGTATCAGAGGCAGAGTTGAGGGGCATGCTGGGTAATAATAGTTTCTTAAGTATGTTACACAGCTATAAAGAATAAAAGCAAACTGGAGGCTAGTAATGTCACTAAATTATGGGCAACAGCACCAGCACCATTCTCCACAAAAAGGTGAAGATCTGTAAGTAAACAAAGATTAAGAGTCAACTAGTCTGTGGTAATTTCAAATCAAAAGAGCTTCACACTGCTTCCCCAAAGGGTGTCAAAGATGTGCAGTGTTTCAGGGGACATGATGCAAAGCTTGCTGAGCATCACAAAGCATTACTGAGGATCTTGTGACATCTGGTCTTATTACATTAGGGCCTTGCCCTCAATTTATTTTGAGTGTGTAAGCACCTTCAGAAGGCTTTTATGATTCTTGCATTTCTCCAGTTAGAAAATCACTTTAAATGTGGAGGCTGTGGTATTTGTCTGCTTGGAGATTTCAAAAAATTGAGTCACCAAGGTTCTGAACAGCCTGATCTAACTTTATAGCTGGCCTTGCTTAGAGAAGGCCTTTCTAAAGATCTGCAGAGATCTCCTCCAGCTTAAAGTTCTGTGCTTTACCCAGTTAAGGCGAGTGTTGGCCAGAGCAAATACAAGGTATTGTGTACTTTTTCCTGTGCCTCTTAGTCCAAGATGCCATGCTTGAAAGACACTGGCTTTCTCATGGAAATCTTTATCAATTTTTAAAAAAGAATGAACCACTGGAACTGTAAAGAAATGGGTTGTGGAGCTACCAAAGTGTAATAGTGGAATATAGAAGGTAATTCCTTTCAAGCCACAACTGAGCTGAAATATTCAACAAAGAGAAAAGAGGTATTTTGCGGGGCACTGGGGTTTATTGTACAAACTGTACTTTTTTCTCTGGTGGACAGCTGATGCTCTCAGAGTTTAGGGTAACAAAATCCATATTCATAGATAATTACAAGGCTAATGTGGAAGACTAAACTGTAAAGCACAACAGTGATTTACTTGTGCTAAAACAGAGTTGTGAGAGAAGCTTAGAATTGTGTTGAATCATTGCTTATAATATTTTTAAATTATAGTGTTATGTCCTGCTTATTGAACATAGGATGCTTCTACAATGTAAAGTATTTCAGAGAGGGAAAAGCTATGTATATTGTAAGATATTAATATTGCTCTGTAGTTGAAAACATAATCCAGGAACACTTTTATTTTTATGGAGCCCTAATTTTGTTAGTCATTTACTTTTCTGACAGTAAACACTGAATATAGATGCTACTTTATTCTAGCAGAGAGACAGCCTTGAATTCAGCAGGAGCTCACTGGGTGAGGTCCTATGTGGTTTATTAGCCACAAAAGCAGGAGTTTGAAGCTCAAATTATATTTTGGAGGATATTTTTCAGCCCTACAGGATTGACATGATGGGTTTGAATGCAAGATGGAGAGCACATGTGTTCTTTTAATTTCAGATGTAGACCAGAAGACAGAAATAAATCACTTCCTTCTCTTTAATGAACAACTTTTAAAAACACTATTAAAATGAGTAGGTAATAAAAAACATTTTAAATACCTTTCCCCTGCCTCTGTTCTTTTGAAATGTGTTATCTCTCAAACCTGGTTTTCAATTTAACTCAATTCTCTGCTATATTTTTGAAAATATTTTACACAGAATCACGGAATGGTAGGGTTTGGAAGTGACCTCTGGAGATCAGCTTGTACAACCTTCCTGCCAGAGCAGGATCACCTAGGGCAGGTTCTACAGGAATAAATCCAGGTGGGTTTTGAAAGTCTCTAGAGAAGGAGACTCCACAGCCTCTCTGGGCAGCCTGTTCCAGTGCTCCATCACCCTCACAGTAAAGATGTTTTTCCTCATGCTGAGGTGGAAGTTGCTGCATTTCAGTTAGTGCCTATTGCCACTTGTCCTGTCACTGACACCACTGAAAAGAGACTGGCCCCTTCTACTTGACACCCACCCTTCAGATATTTGTAAACATTAATAAGATCCCCCCTCAGTCTTACCTTCTCCAGCTAAACAGCCCCAGGTATCTCAGCCTTTCCTCATAAGAAAGATGTTCCAGTCCCTCATCATCCTTGTAGCCTCCCCTGGACTCTCCAGTATTTCCTTGTCCCTCTTGAACTGGGGAGACTAGAATTGGACATAATACTCCAGAAAGAAGGGCAAGAAGGAAGACCTGGTAATTACAGACCTGTCAGTCTCACTTTAGTGCCTGGTAAAATGACAGAGAAGGTTACTCTGTGAGTTACCAGATACCATCCCTTGCTTGCCCAGTGCCTGCAGCCACTCACAAAACAAGGCTCCAGGACTCAGTTCATGGTGTGGGACAACGATCTGCCCATCTGACCCACCCTGAAGATGGGAGCCCTCTAGGCACAGCCAGGCACGTTGGACCAGGGCTGGAAACCCAGAGCTGGAGGGGAAGGATGCCAGGAGGATGATCCATGGACCACAAACATGGGTGACTGTCCAAGTCCTTAGATGACATGCCCTGGGCCCAAAAACCCAAGGGCAAAACCCAAAGATCCCAGGACACTGCAATACATCCTTCAACTTGATGGTGTCACCAAGGTGCTCATGTCCAAGCACAGTGAAGACACACTTGGAAAAAGTCTCGCTGTCTTTCAAGGCCCATTTCAGTGCCAGGAGTGGGTTAAACACGCACCCCTCCCAGCATGCACCAGCAGCTCTGGCCAAACCGCCTGAAAAATCGCTTTACCAGCTGCAAGCAAAGCCCCTTGTTTGGGCTTCCCTGGCACAGAATGAAGGGATATGGGCATGAGAGAGCAAAGCATCCCCCACCTCCAGCTTTTTGGGGTTGTTTACAATGAAAAAATACTGGGCTTGGAGAGAACGTGCACAGGTATTTCCAGTTTTACTTTAATTAGATTTGTTTTTCCCTGCTTTGATTGACGCTGGGGGAGAAAAGGGTGTCAGTGTCCCGTGGCATAATTCTATGTCCCATGGGACTCAAATCCTCTTGGCCACTTGTGCTTCCCAGATTTTTGGGGCTGAAAAGAATTCAGCAAAGGGAAACATGTAGGAGGAAAATGGTGGTTTGGGGATTTGCCACTTGGTTGGGAGCAAATGGAGCCAGCCAGGATGTGTGGTGATGTGGTGGGCAGCGCTGCATGGCCATCCGGAACCTGCACACCCGTGCGGACCCTTGGATGGGAACGTCCCGTGTTCCCCAGGTACCCTCCTGAGCTCCAGTCTCCAGCTCATGGATTTGGAGCACAACAATGCCAGTCCTGCAGGAGCAGACACAGGGAAGAAGAGTCAGGCTTGCTCCAGCCCTGGTCCCCCAGCCCAGCAGCCATGGCCCCAGTAGCTCCAGAAACACTCAAACCCTGAAGAGGCCCAAGCTGGAAAGAAGCCGTGGGCCAAGCAGCTGCAGCCACGTGTGCATCACACTTGTGAACCAGCACATCCATGTGCAAACGTGTCTGAGCATGACAATGCGTGAGCACGTGCCTGTGCGAGGCCACGCTCACATCCAAACACTCCTGAGCCAGCAGCTGCTGTGCACGTCTGCCAGCACCCGTGAGCAACAACCGCGTGCAAACACTTGCACAAAACACGTGTGTGCACCCACTCGTCTGCGCACAGCCTGCGCAGGGCGTCCCTGTGCACACAGACAGTTGTGCGCAACCCTGTGTACAAGAGCCTGTTGAAACTTCCCTGCGGGCAAACACCTGCCTGCACGCGTGTGCCAGGTGCCAGTGTGCACCCACGCGTAGCACACGTGTGCACTGCCGTGCACAGCCTCCCACGTGCAAACACTCGTGGAAAGCACCCCCCCAAGCATAAACGCTTGGGAACCCACCCGTGCCGGCACACGAGCAACCCCCCCACAACCGGTGCCAAAAGCACAGCGG
>JANHFX010020520.1:0-35709 GCA_027560015.1 Chloroceryle amazona | reverse complement strand
TCGCCAACTGGACTTAACTCCATTTACCACCACTCTCTGGGCCCGGCCATCCAGCCAGTTTCTAACCCAGCAAAGAGTCCGACTGTCCAAGCCAGAAGCCGCCAGCTTCTCCAGCCGAATGCTGTGGGAAATGGGGTCAAATGCCTTACTGACGTCCAGGTAGACAACATCCACTGCTCTTCCCTCATCCACTAGAACAGCTTTCTTTAAGTTTTGCAATTGTAAAAATATGAATTATCCAAAGCAGATGGCAAACTATCAAACAGTGATGATTAACTACTATGCTTATGGAGGAAGGCCTGGCAATGAGATGTCCAAACTGCAACATTTGCATCTGCACATCAATGGTGGAGATAATTATCTGGTCTTGGAAAACTGATAATATCTAAGAATAAGTTCCAATCTCAGTTACTCCACACTGAGTTGAAAGTCATCTATTAAATACTTAACTGATTTAATAAATCATATGCATTCATGCCCTGGAGGATGCACGAGGACTAAGAAAAAACCCACATGCAACAAGCATGCCATCCTTTAAGAATCTTACATTTTAGGTTTTATTCAGGAAATCCCCCTGCCAGTTTGCAATTTAGTTTATCTTCTATCTTTCTTTTGTGTATATGATTTCAGCACTGGATTAACAAGTTCTGTTGACCAGTTTCATTATAATTCCCTTTCATGTGACTTTTTAATTGTGCCCAAATAACAAAGTGTTGCAACAGTGAAAAGTCAGTGCATGCCTGAGTTGTACGCAGCAAAATGAATCATCTGATCTTCACTTACAGATAAAAATTAAAAAGAGGTGAGAAAATAGGTTGTTTTAGTTTACCCATCTTCACTAAGATTAAATGTCTGTTTCCTTTTAAAAATATTCTCCATTGAGTATATAGTCAGATTTTTGTTTGTTTGGTCCCATCCCCCCCTTCGTTTAGAATACTCAAGAGTCCATTACTGATGTAGAAGATTGTAACACTACAGCTGCTGAGTGAGCACCATTAACCTTTGTAGGTAAGGAACTTCTCAAACAAATTTTAACCTTTCTTGCAGATGTCTCAGGACTCACATGCTTGACAACAATGATAAACCCTGCAAGCAAGCCCAAGCCATTTAATTAACAGCTGAGAAAGCTCCCAATCCACAGTGGGTATCTGCAAGCAGTCCTCTGGGTAATAAAGGCAAAGCAGTACCTCCTGCACTGACTTTTCCAAAGAAAACAGAAGAAAAAACAGAAAAACCCACTAACCTACCTCAGGGGTATCTCCCTCTAACTCAAAGCACAAGCATTAATAACATGAAGTAACAACAGAGTCTAAATTAAGTTTTAGAAATGTATCTTTAGAAACATTCAAATAATTAATTTGGGGTTTTATTTGCCATTTCTAGTTTCTCCCTTTTAAAACAGATTTTGTGTTGTCTTTCTAGAGTGGTACTGTAAACAGTGGCAGTGATATTAAATGGCAACAATAATTACCCATTTATTAACAAAAGAGATGAAGATGATTCTGTGATATATGTTGCTGTCACCCTACAATAGAACTCTTCATCCTATAATCTTTTAAAAGAAGAGTTTCCTCATCATCAATCTGTCTAGTGGAGTTCAACAATTATGTGCCTTGGAGAATGGGAAGATTTGTAACATTTATCTTGAGACCCTCCAGATGGTTACCCCTAAATGAAAACTGTTACCCCAAAAATTAATTTCATTTCATTCTTTATCGCAGTTTCTATTTCACACAACTCTAAAAATTACCTTAAACCAGAATCTGAGGGGAAAACAAAACTTACATCTCTGCTGAAGAGTCCAATCCACAGCGGGTAATTACGAAGGGCAGCCTGAACAGCAAGAAAAGCCTGCTGGAACTGATCCGTGATGCTAACCATCTGCATCTTGTTATTTATGCATGCAGCCATTGCATTATTCCAGGACACATTCTTTGGAATTATCATGTATTGAACATTTCGATAGCTCAATGTTTCATTAAGGAATTGCTCTGTCTGGTTATCAGCAGCTCCTATACATAGGAAGGAAATCCAGTTATCAGGTGGTTGAACACTGGAATACATTTTCAATTTCTAATTTCTCTGTAACAAATAGAAAAAACTGGTTTAATTCCTCTCGTGAAAAAAAGAATTCTTAGGCGGTAGACTATGCTAATAATTAGAAGCTAAAATCTTTGACACTTGAGATAAAATGAAGAAAAAAGGACCATTTTCAGCCAATGTATTTTTATGTATCATTCTCCAAACTTAGGTTCACATCTTTTTATATTTTCTATTTTTAACTAACTGCTAAATAATGTTAAGAATTCTACTTATTGAATTGAAAACATGTTCTAGAATTTAAGTTATATACATGAATAGGACAGAGCAACTGTTTTCTACTGCCATATAGCAACAGCTAAACTTGACTCATTTATCTCTGTGGACCCTGTGGATTTATGCTTATGTGAATTTAAGGGGCCACAAAATTTGTCCATGCAGATCTTAATCCCAGAACTCCTTACTGCCATCCATGGGCATAGTGGGAACTGATTTTGCCTCCCCATGTGCTTAATTAATTGCAGAAAATCCACCTTGCATAGGGAGGGGTGTAATTCACTATTTCTGCTCTAAACATTGAGTGTTATCATAGTTATCAGCATCATATTTGAAGGCACACAGCTTTGTGATGCATAGCTACTGCAGTTAATAAACAATGCAAACATTCTCATTGGATGGTAAATTAAAGCATGCCAGCCTTGTAATGTCTAAAATTTTATACACAACCAAAAATAAATCACCTCTCCAAAACATTGACATTTAAAATATCTCAAGCAGAACACTCACTGAAAGAGTGGATGAAAAAAATAATTAAAAAAAAAAATATCCTCGGCTATTAATAACAGGCTGTAAATGGCTGACAGGGCCATTTTCCAAAGCCCAAGAAGACAGAAACATAATATTAATTTGATGTTTACAGTTTTCAATAGATCAGAAAAGTGACAAGGCTGAAACAGATTGTTTCAAGTGGTTTGTGTCTTCTGTCAAAAGCTTTCACTTAGTAACAAGCTACGAAAAAAAGAACCATGGAACCAAAGGTGCCATCAAACATCTAGGGGTGCCAAACTGGAAAAAAGCTAGTAAGGAAGGTGTCCATTTCTTAAAGAAGTAATTGCTGATGATTAATGTCTCAAGGAGATGTGCCCATCACAATCATGCCAAGATTTCCAAAGAATGTGAGCCATCTTTTTCTCTAAGATAGAGCCCTAGACAACCTCAAATCCCACAGATGCCCCTGCAACCTGCTGTGGACAACCTGAATTATCCTTAAATTATCCTAATACAATGAAGATATAAGACCAGACTGTACCAGGACGCACTCTCTCTGGCAGTTCTAAAACCTCTCTCATTGCACCTCTGCACAGCTGCGGTAAGGAAGAAGTGCTTAGTATCTTAGCCCAGACAATATATTGTTCTACACAGATATATTGTCAACCTCCTATTAATGACAGCATGTTAAGTACTTTAAAGGAACATACTCAGAAGAGGGTATACTGAACATCAGCCCATAACAGTAATTAAATGCATATAATAGTTACATGTGTTTGATCTGATTCCAGTAATTGGTATCAACCAGCCCACAATGGCTAATTCAGAATACTATTTTTAGTTCAGATTAAGAAAACCCACTCACACCAACAGATCTGTATGAAGCTAGGGAAAGCTACATCACCCCAAAATATCATTCTCCATGTATGTCCTCAAGGTTTGCTCTAGGGAGACCAATTTCCATGTTAAGAGTATGTGTTATCTCATATTCTGATAGTGCTAAAAAGGAGGATGGAAATACTGCGACATTCCTTCCCAGGGCCTCCCACTTCCACAGTTCTGAAGAGGAAAAATTGAGTCACTTGTTCCACCCCTTGATGTACATGACACACAGAACATTAAAACCCTGTCTGCTGAAGTATGGTTTTACTGAAACCACAGGGTCTCTCAGAAAAACACATTCCATCTGAACTGAGATCTGAAAAACGAAAAGGGAAAATTATGAACAGCTGACAAAATAGGTCACTAGTCATCCTCCACACTCTGCTTTTCCAAAATTTACCTGCTCAGCCTCTACAAGAATCTTGTTATTCAAGTGAAACAATTTACATGCATGAAAAGGTCTCCTGGCATATGCATATGCATCTTAACTGCAAACTCTGGCTGTAATTTATTTTCATTCTTCACACTTACCTATAGACTTCTGGCATATACCCAAGAAGTGCCTGTCAGCACAAGCAGTAAAATTCCATGTTCCAACATACTGTGATTTAGGATCATTGAGGATTACACCGCACTGATTGTTAAATTCTTCATCAAAAAGCTGAAAACCAGAAATAGGCTTATCAGTCTCAAATAAGGCATAAACACACTTGTGTAGAGAAGGTGAAGTAATATGAACCTGGGAGAACCCAACCTGTCGGAACTTGTTTAAGAAGTTTCAAAGGACTGGTGCAATACAGCTCACCTACTTCACAAACACTACCAGGTGCCTGGACTCAAAGAGAATTAATATGTTAAATAGAGGGGAGAATATTCAATGAACTGATTTAATGCTTAAAATAAATCTTGTCTGTAGGTGTGACTTGATTGATTTGGTTATGCTTCATCTTGAGTAGAGCAGCAAAAAAAATGCCAATGTATAATGGTTTACAGACGCATTCTAAGTGTAACTGAATCAAGACTTATTGATGACATCTTTTCGATGACTGTTTTCATGTAGTCTTTAAATTGCAGAAAAGATTTTCCAGAAGAGTCACTAAACAATCATTTCAGCTTCTCCCCTTTAGTGTTTTGTATCTCAGTTCAGAAGCTGTCATCCAAATAAATGTAAACAGAACTCCATTACTGTCAGTTACCTTGCTTGCCAGTTAAGTCTGGTCTGTTACATATTTTTCACACCCTCCCCCCCCCCCCTTTTTTTTTTTTTTTTAATATTCCAAATTTCATTACTCATTAGTCAAGAAAAGTCAAAAGTCAGAACTTACATCCAGTGGAATTTTCCTTAATCTTCCTGTCAGGAGTGGATGAAAGTTACTATACAACAGTCTACTCCCATCTATCCATTTGTTTTCCTTCGTGCTGAACAGAAACTGCAAACCAATCCAAATATCTTTTGGCATACCAGGAAGCAAGGTTGTTATATAATCTGTTAGGCAAACAGTAGGTGTACATATTGTGGTTCAGACAACAACATCTGAAAAATCACTTCATATAAATAAGATAATGCAACCCCTCTTTCTATTAACATAATTTTCCCAGCCCTTTATGATTGCCAAATGCTTATTATCCCTTCTTTCCATAACATAACACCTTTCATGTTGATTTTATCTGAAAGGAGCAGACTACTGGTATCCATCCTTCAAATTCTCAGCTGAGGAGTGGGTAGTGAGTTTAGCCTGTTTCTCTGCCCCCTACTTAGTATTCTTGCACTTAAATCCATATGTCAGAAGCTGCTTTTCCAAAGCTCTGCAAGATCTGTTGTCTCCCTGCAGAGATAACAGATGAACTCCCCTCCTGGCCCCTTTGAATTGATGAGGTGAAGTCTTATGTCCCACCTTCCTCCCCTACTAATGCATATCATTAATCAGAACCATTTCTTGGATTCTGGCAGAGTTTGCTGACCGCACCATCAGAGAAAGCAGGACTGGACAAAGGAAGTCAGGTTTAGTTGGAAAAGAATTTCAGCAAGGAAAACCTTAAATCAGACCCTTCTTACTAGCCATTCTGACACAGAACAATGGGCTTCAGTAACCCCTCAGGCACCAGAGGCATTCACTGAGCTTGTCCAGATTAGGAAGACAAATTGAAGCTATGTAATTAATTACTGCTGACATGTCTTAACTATTGGCCACATGCCAGACTAGCCAGAGCCTATTTTCTGAGCTAGACAAAGCCATTGAAGATTTACATGTCAGAGCTAGCCAGACACCTAATGCCATTGGGAAAAGCAGAAGCAGCCTACAGAAAAGCATATGGTTCTTTAAGAGGACTGTGCCTTCCTTCTATGTAAGTGTCCTCCACTTGAGAGAGGAAAGAAAACCAAACAAGAAACAGTAAAAACCACTTCCAGGTGCACCAAAACAAAAAAAAAAAAAAAAAGAAAGAAAAAAAAGATTGCGCTCTGTAACGTTTCAGAACGGCTATGTTTTTGCAGTCTTAAAAGCATCCAAAACCACACAGGTCTCAGACATGCATATTCTTGTATGGTTACAACCCTATTCCTCCCCAGCAATAGTGTTAAAAAAAAAATAAAATAAAAATGACCGTTCAGCTGCTGCTTGCAGATACATTAGTGGCCTCCCTAGTCCATTTTCCATATTCCATTTGGCAAGAGGTTATTTCTTACGAAGAAAATATGCACTGTGCAGAATTCAGCTGAGCTACTTCACATATACCTGCAGAAAACTGTTAAGTCTTCCACAAGAATACAGATGCAAATGCATCTGTCTCATTTAGCCATTTATCACTGAAAATTACTGGCAGCCAGTGCAAATGCATTTTTTCCTCACTGCATTTACCTCAATGACTGCAGTTCATGTGACAGCTGAGAGGCAGGTCTCAAAGGTGGAACAACTCTGTGTTCTGCAGCCTTCCATCCTCCTATCAGTGTGCTGGAGAACATGCAGGTGGCTCGTTTAAACACACTACCATATTAAGCTGCTCAGCACACTTAGACACAGAGGGTCCTGTGTGCTCCAGTGTGTGCATTGTGTTTGCCATCTCATTACCACACAGATAGCCGAGCTTGTCTTGGAAGCAGCTCCTAAGATAGTTTTCACAGTGAAAAGTCTACAGTCTTGGTTATGGTTTATCGTGCAAAGCAAAATATAGGAATTCTTCATTCAATAATGACTATTCTATCCTCAACCCTTAATGCAAAATTTTATGGGTTTTTTTTAATAACAGATAAAAAGATAATATGGAGAAGATTCTCTTTGAACTGGCTCAAATATTTACTGACCACATTTCCATGTTAAGTTTCCAGTGATGCAAACAACAGTAACACATTTTTCATTAGTCTTGGATTTTTAGAATGCTCCCAGTATGCCTATGTAGGCAGCTAAGTGATTTTCTGCTCAAGTTCTTGAGCAGAACTACACTGAATTTGGAAGACAAACTGCATACTATAAGTACTCCCAGTTCACCGGCATACCTTGCTCTGCTTGATCTGAGATGGATGGAAGAAAGCCTCCAAAAGTTACACACTTTTCGTTAGCTGCATTAAATGTCAAATATTCGGGTCTCATCTTTAGGAAACACTGCAAAATAAACACAATGAAACTGATTTTCATCATACCATTACCTCCTGAGAATTAACTCATAAGAAAAGGTTCTTAAATCAACCCTAAAAGCTTGCATCTCATTTCCTGCAATAACATAAAATTATTTTTTTCTCAGAAAAAAAATGTCAAGGGTGACAGAGCACTGGAACAGGCTGCCCAGGGATGTTGTGGAGTCTCCTTCTCTGGAGACATTCAAAACCCACCTGGATGCATTTCTTCGTGACCTAATCTAGGTGATCCTACTCTGGCAGGAGGGTTGGACTAGGTGATCTTTCGAGGTCCCTTCCAACTCCTAACATTCTGTGATTCTGTAAAAACAAGGTAACTGATGCCAGCTGCATGCATTTCTTACTAGATTCAACAGAACAACAAAATATAAAATTACTAACTCCTCATTCACTGAGGATTAGAATTCAGTAATTTTTAAGTGGCTACATCAGTATCATGTTCTGGTGTAAGAATGAGAACTCACATACAAACTCAGACGGGGCTCACATACAAAGTCAGACAGGGCTGAGCCAGGAACCCATACTGTAATGTGTTACCTTTAGGGAGAAACTACCTGTTACTCAAAAGCTATATGCTGCAACGATGGGAAGTAAATTTGCAAAACTTGGCAAAATGTTCATGTGTAGATCTGATGCACATTGCTTCTTATGTATAGAATAATGGTGGGCCAAATAACAGGGATAAGTCTCACTATAACTCACTTAAAATATAGTACTGAAATATACTGTAGTATGGCTTCTGGTCTGTTGGTTCATTTGTAAAACCTGCTCCAAACCCCTAAATGAGTTAAGTCCCTAAGGCAACTTAGGAAGCAGAGTGTCTGCCAGCTTGCCTGGGATTACTCAGCGAGAGAATTAAGACACTTCAGCCACAAAAACCTCATCCTCTCCCTTTGTATTCCTTCTCGTCCTTCAAAGCTGAGCCCAAGACTAAACAATACAAATCTACCATCTTGAGCCTTAACATGTGGTGATGGGAAAGCAAAAAACCTGAAAATTACTGCTTTGAAATTAAGAAACCATCAATCCTGAATAAGGGACAGAGAAGTGGAGGAGATGATTTTAATCACTACTCATAGTTTTCAACAGCCACCACCCAAGCCCGTTTCTGAACACAGAGGATACTTCACCTCTTTCAGCAGGGCACTCCATCCTACTGGGCTACAAAAAATAGGTAAGGTTGATTGAGCTGTATGATCTCTGTACCTTATTCCGGAACTGATGCCAACCTTTAGGGCAACCTCCTCTGACTGGGCGGTAACTGGGATCATGTTTCTCAAGTAAGGAGGCGTTATTTTTTTCACAGATGAAGGGCAGTTTCACGTTACAGTTAACTGGGTAGTCTGCAGAAACAGAAGTTTTAAAAACACTTATGGTAATGCCTACCAAGCTCCAATTGCCATTCATACTTAATGACATCACAAAGACCAAAATGAAGTGAAGTCCTTTTCAGTGAAACTGCAGTGAAGTACTGTGCAACCTAAAGCTTTAAAAGTAAGAGTAAAGCAAAAGACAAATGTGAATGATTTATATCAGACAGTCCCTTATTTCCAGCAGTATCAATGCATACAGGCAGAGACAGCTTCAAAAAAGAAAAATCTTGAAATAAGATTTTGAGTATGAGGACTAAACTCACATTCTGGCGTAAGATGGTGTGTGACCTAAAGGTCATTAAAGCCAAAGGGAACCCTTTAACATCCATGTGGAGAGCATCTGGCCTGTACTGCTTCACATGACTCCTATAGTAACTGGACAGTCAAGAGCAGTTTTTGGCTAATAGGGTTGAAAACAGGTCAGCAGCATACAACAAGCTCCTCTACCTAAAACAACTCTTTTTAAGATCTAGTTTCCAGAGCTCAGTGTATGTAAAATAAATGTAAGAACTAACCACCAAAACCAGATTTCACCTAATCAATATATGTTGCAAAAAGAGTGACAAGTGATCATAAAAATTTGTCATCTGAATACAGGTTTGCCTCTGGTCATCAAAAATATTACCATGGCCTCTACCATGAGGATGAAGTAAATGATTCAAAAATCAATCAGATTATCATCTAGAAGACATTTCACTCCTAATTCAATATTAATTTCATTCATTATAAGAGCTTGGGCAGAACAGTAATTACTTTTTGTTCATTTGTTAAATTTAATAATGACAGAGAGGGGTTAACAAATGAAAACAGCCTTACCTCTATACCAGTTCTTTCTAGAAACATACCAGCAATCTCTCAGGAATCGATCGTGGAAGCGTGAAAATAACTGTAAACTGGATATAAACATTTCAGAGTCAATCTCTAATCCAATGTGATCTCCAAGTGGAAACTATGATAGCAACAGATCCAGGGCAAACAAAAATTTGGGTTTGTGTTTCTAGGAGATGCCCTACAACACTAGGAAGGACAGAGTGGGGAAAACATGATGGGGAACAAATATATGGTAGGTTCAGTAGTAGTTAACAAAATTAATTCTGTTATCTTGTTTGGTTACAGTAGTAACCCAAAATTAACTTTGTTGAGGAGGTGTGCAGAATGAGGGTAGGATGTTATTTATCACCATGCTGTAATTGCAGCACATTGTCAGCACAAGTGAGGAGAATGGGCAATAGCCCCTGTTTTATTTTCACAGCAATATATTGCTCTAGTATTTTGGAAGTCAAAAATTTTCCTTGTAAGAAGCCCATGATCCTTTCTACAGCCATGAATGACATGATGCAAGGTTTGCTGTGATTCATCTTAGCTCTGCAGGTCTCTAATGTATATATATAATATATATATCTAAATATAATTTCTAGTATATATCTAATATATACATCTAAAAAGCCCTCCAAAACTTTGGAATTACCTAACTGGAAGGATGACATCTTAAACCAATTTCCCATTCCTGGTTCTCAGTTATTTCCCACATATCACATATCCTCAGAGCCAACAAACAGGGTTTTTTTCAGAAACCTTGGGGTTTTTCTTCCCAGTTCCCCAATTATTAACAGAACATAGAAGTGGGCTTGGAAGTTCAATAAAAGCATTTTAAAGATCAATGGAATACATTAGCTACTAGGACCACAGATTTCAAAGATTCCTGTGACAAGACTAAGATGTCAAAGCCCAACAGCCTGAAATCTAGAGCATCGATAGACACGCATGAAATGGATTATGAATTCAGTTATTATAAAATTATTAATAATTAAATTTTTGATGTTGATAATGTCTTTAATGGGAACAGAATTTGGCAGCTAATTCATGTATTTCAACAATATTTTGAAATATACCCACTCTTTAATTGTACACCCATAGTATCCTAACCACTATTTGCTTTGTCTGAGAACTACACAGTTCTGCTCTCTCTGTTTTAGGTACTCTAAGTTCATCATGGCAAGAATAGGTACAGGTAGATGTGAACAAAAGCAGAGAACAGCAGTCACTGAATAATGCTGTATTTTTTTCCAGCTTAGTTCAAATTATTTACCTTACTTCTTTGAGGTGATACAGAAGTAAACTTTTATAAATTTGGGTATAAAATATTTTCCTTCAGAAACCATTCTAGTTAACTATATTCCTAAAAAGCACAAAAAAAAGCTTACAATAAAGCAGCCCATAATTATTCTACATACGGTGAATGATAGCTGTAGCCATAATCAATAAACTTCAGCCACCACTTCTGTTCGCTGTTTGATAACTGTGGAAATAAAGAATAAAAACCCTAGTATTTTACAACCCATGGAGAAAGAGCTCCAGACTCTACTAAGGATAAATCAGTGACAAAATTAATTTTGATGTAAAATGTTTTTATAAAATGTGCAGGAATTGCTGTTCTTCGGCAGTCAGAAAGAGTACAGCTTGAGACTGATATGCCAAGTTAGATGGGCCCCTGAATCTACCAGATAAAAAAAGCCCCTAATTTCCACCATATGGGACAAAACTACAGGAAATCTTGCAGCTCTGTCATGTGTGCTAGATACATCACTCCCACAAAATTCATAGCAGAAACTCTACCAGACAACCAGGATATAGCTGCAACTTGCCTAAAGCTGATGTGATTCCAAAGCACATTACTTAGAATAATCCTGTTCTTCCAGCAAATAGCCTAACAAATAGTTCTTAATGAACTATGAAGACTAGAAATGTCAAATCCTTGATTTCTGCTGCCTTGTAATCTCTCCTCCCAAGTAACTTCTTGTCAGGAAAAGTTTCACAAGGAGAGCTTGCAATCTGCTAATTTCACGAAGTGTTGTCTCACAAGCAGTAGCACTGAAGAAAGTTAGTAACAGAGGTGCCAATACTTTTCTATTACGAACACCACAAACCCCTTTCGGTAAAGGCTATTAGACCATTATGGATTTCTAATTAAATCCTCTCATCAGGTGAAAAATGATGTGCTGTCCCATGCATTAAAATTAAGAACTGGCATGACCATTAGTGAAGTACTTGCAGATAGATAATGAGATGCTTACATGATAGTCCTGTTACGACACTTGCTCTGGTTTGGTCTGGTTAGGTCTAGTGGGCTGCCCTGACCCTAAACTGTGACACATTTTCTCTCCATTTGGAGGTATTTTGTTTTGTTTTTTTTTCATATTCTTAAGGCTACTTTTAAATTAAAAAATTATTTTACAAGACTGACATTCAAATAATTATCTTTTAACTCACCTTTTCCTTTTAAGTACAATTAAAAACTATTAAGGCAAACAGAACAGAGAACAATGAATTAAGGACTATCATTTTCTTATATTGGAAAAACTGGCAAGAAAATTTCCCTATAGCAGAAAGTATCTGTTAGACAGATTACACCCCCTTACCTTTTCTATTTGAGACAGTATTGCCTTAAGTTTTGGGTAAGACTCCACAGAGGCTAAATCACTATCATTTTGTTGACAGTAGAAAATTGCTTCCTGGAAGCTTAGGTTTTTATCTGGTACAAACCACAGCTCCGCTCCATCAACAACAAGTGGGGCTCCATGAATTCCAATTTCATCTATGCAGAACAAATACCACACACGTAAGAAATCAGTTCTGAAAACTCATCATTTCTTTTTCTGAGCACAGTAAGAAATTTCTGTTTGACATTGGGAAGAGCCAACACTACTCCTTGCATTCTGAGCTCTTGCAGAATGAAATTCTATCAGTCATGAAGTTTGCTGGTACCAAACAATTATTATAGTGATAATATAACAAAATTACTAAAAGATACAGAGTACTAACAACTACATACACGTAATGGAAGAACATACAAAAAGTCCATTTACCTGGTATGTACCATTCAGGTGTCTTTGGAGTGCTACCTGTCCAGAGGGGAAAAGAAAAGGAATAGTCACTTCAAGTTCACCTTCTAACAAGGCTGTGGTCACCAGTAGTGGAAGTGGTGGACTGTACTCATGCTTCTCATTATGCATGATGAAAAAAATAAAAGAAGGAAATCATACATAGGCTTAATAGTTTAAAATAAGCTGATGTAAAACTAATGGGAGATTTGTATACCTTGGTCTTAAACATCTGCGTTTTTTTTTTCTCCCAAGCAGAATACAAACATCAAAATCATGTATCTACTTCTTTCCTCCCAGAACAAGAAAGTTTCATCCCTTGAAACACCTTTTAATGAACAACCAAAATGTAAATGCCTATTGGATTACAGCACTTTACATACTGCACGGAAAAACCTGGATCTGTGCAGATACGCCATGCTACACTTTTGCATTCCCACTCCTCTGTCTCACTATAATGAGGAGCTAGCACACCAGTTTTACCAGAAGGGCAATTCACTTAAGGTTGAAGCAAACTGTGCACCCAAGGTATCTGTGGTAATATAGTTACAATTATCGCTAAGAAAGATTAAGTAAAGTCCACCAATGCTGCAACTTGGTGGCTCACCAAGTCATCTCACCTAGTAAGAAGTCAGTTCTCATTTCAGGGACAAGAAAGTATATGGGAACAGGGAGACTGCATCCTCCTCATGGTCATTTTCTGACAATATCTTTGAATATTCTAAGTGCATGTCTACTTGCATGTGACACGGGCAAGATATGATAAAATAGTTTGCAAAGTTCCTGTTATTGGGCCACAGAGCCAACTCAGTGGTAAAAAATAATAAATTATTTTATAATTGTAAGCGGATATTACTGCAGTTTACCTTTCGTTATCTGGCAGACCCACTCAAGTTTAGCTTCACAATCGAAAGGCTTGAAGTAAAAATCCATGTCTCTGCCTTCATGGAAATAAAACCTCCAAAATGATCTCCTTGAAAACTGAGACGTCTGTATGAAAGTATAAACAGAGAACTGAATTCATATGGCATAGGCCTCTAAAACGTGAAACAAAGCTGTATTAAAAAGGTACTTTGGCTAAGTCATCATTTTTTTACTGTGGTGTTAGTCCCACAACTTATTTTGCAAAGAATGAGCAGACACAACTGTAACTCTTCAGCTCTATCTGTGCAAGGCAGGTTTGTGAAACAACATTTCAGGTTGTTGCCTGAAATGATTCTCATTTCTGCTCAAAAGAAACCACCTGAACTAATGTAGAAATAATAACTTTTATTTAAGACTATTTCTTACAATTGTATTTAAAATCTGACTTAATTCTTGCTGATGGCTACAGTAAGGAGAAATTTTTTATCATTTAGTGAAAGAACACGTCTATACCTAGCAGATAGATATGGGAGAGAGGTTACTGTATTCAGAGTGTCCCCTTCAAACTGATCTCCTCATCTAACATTCTTAGTAGCTTAATGCTGACAGCTTCCCAGCCCAGAGGCATGAACACAGGAGACTAGAATGAGGGGAAATGGCCCTGAACAGAAGAAAAGGGATGCAGGTATCCTTCAGTAAATCCTAAAAGCAGAGGTTGTTCTAATTAGGTTAAAAGAAGGGATGGTATTGGAATGATCTTATAAAAAGTCAAGTGATGCTTCAGAAAAGTTAAAGGCCATTTTAAAACTCATGCCATCAAGACTAATTTAAGCAATGAAGAACATAATTAGGAATTAATCAGAAAGCCGACATTTTGAGTTAGAAATCGACACAACACTTACAGTCTATTTCACAACTAATTAGGTTTAATACGATTACAGACAATAAACACCAACACACACTCTATCCTGGCTACTGCATTCCCCTACTTCAGGTTTCAAACATTTTCTTAATTTGCAGTTCAGAAAAACTAATCTAGATTTTATAGGGCTAATTGATTGGGCTAGATTGATAGGGCTCTGCTTGCTTTTTTATTTTAAACTCATGTTACAGCCTTAAGTGTTATGTGTAATATACAAGAGATAAATAGCATGGCATTATGCAGTAGTGAATAGCATAGTTAAATATTTTGTTGTTCCAAAGTAATCTTATGAAAGGTCGTCATTAGCATAGCACTCAGTTCACAAGAAACTCCTTGAACAAGGGAAAACTGATATTATGTGTAGATTGAGAAAGGGAATACTAGTAACTTTTTCACCACACAAAGAAAACATCTCAAAAGACAACCTAAATTCAATGTATACCTGGAAAAAGTTTTTTTTTTTCAAGTACTTCCATGTAAAAATAAGCAAGCTGTTATTAAAAACCTTGAAACTAACCTTTAATGCAGCACAGTCTCTTGTATCATATTCGTCTTCCATATAATCAAGTGGCGTAACAACACTAGTTACCTACAAGATGGACAGGGTAAAAGAATTATTACAACTGGTTTTGCTATGGTAATCCCTAGAGATAACCATTCAAACCTGGAATCCCATTATGTTTATCACTATTAAAATATGTAATAAATAGCAGTTACTGGATCACTTTTGAGTCTGGGTACCTGCTGTTACGGGGAGAGGGAAAGAACTCACAAATTTAAGCAACTATATCAGTTACAGTGAGCAAGTGTTTTGGAGAAGTCTGACATATCAAGGAGATGAACTGATAAGCCCTACCCTCTGTTGTGGCATGAAGGCATTTTGTTCTCTCCACCAGCACTTAGATGTTTACCAGTACATTTCTGTTTACCAGTACATTTCTGTTAAAATATTTTAATGCAATACAGAAATCAGGTTAACCTTTATTAAAGGGATGTTTTTAACTGGAAATCTGCCTCGATGGCAGCTCTTAAGTGCACAATCTTCTGAATTATTCATTTGTTGAAGGATCAGCCTTATTTTAATTAAAATATTTATCAATTTACTTTCAATCCCATCCAAGCTGAAACAAATCAGGACATGACTTTTCCTGGTTAGAAGTTAACTTACAGGTTTATTATCACTCCATTGCCAGGTTCCCAAAGAATCCGGACTCCTCTTATTCATTCCAATCCATACCCATCTGTCATTGCTGTAAAAAAACAAGATAAAATCTTAAGCCAAGTATATGGTTCAGCTCACTTAATAGAAGGACTGACCTGCGTCATGGCATTACTTAGGATTAAGCAGCAAAACCAAAGGTTTGCTACTGCAAGTTGCAGCAGTTCAAAGAGAAAATGGGTACAAGGGCTGGGACATCTTCTGCACTTTTTTTTAGGAACACCTGTAGGTTGTCTTTTTCTGACCACAAAGAAAACTAAGTAAACCAGGTAATTCCTTTGCTTGTTGCATCACAATTTCATCAGTTGTCACTCAATATAAAAGTCTCTTTTCTACTCTTTTCTTACAGAATCACACAGTGTTTACTTGCCTTGCTCTCTTGTCCATGTCAGGTCATCTCTCTCTACATCATCAGCTCAAGCATACTCTTCCTCAAACCACAAAGACTTCTACTCATACAGAATAAATGGCTTCCTATAACCCTTATCAGTGATATAAACACACCAAGCATTGGCACATATTTCCATTACGCACCTTCATAAAAGAGGCACAGACATAAATGAGCACATAGCACCACTGACACCAGCGCTTGCATAAAAGAATGGTAATAGCAATTTTACTCCATTTTTACAGGATTACAGTCAGAACTGTATTTTTTTCCCCCACATTTTACTTCTTCATTTTCATAAGCAGGGAATACTTAAATTCAAAATTTCAGCTGTGCTTCAAGATACATTGTTTCCCTTAAAAATAGTTTTACAATGCAAATCCTAAATCTGCAGTAACAGCCTTTACCATACTCTACTATTACTTATGAATCTAAAGATAGTATAGCAAAATGAAGCATTTGCCAGTCAAACTGCCAGATTAGTTTTGTACTGCAACCTCTACTTCTGGTGGTCTGGCAGGGATAGTATTGATGCCACAGTTCAAGGCTCTTGTTAAAACTGTATCGGGAGTACTACTCCATAAATTTGTGTTGTACCAAATACTGAGTAGGAATATGGGATATTTGAGGAAATGAGAGTTTAGATTATTAACAAGAGTTAAGGATTTGCTTACCTAGCTTTGACAAAAAATGAGAGGGAAAGGATATAATTGTTCTTTAGAATATATTAGGGGACTAAATCTCCCAGAAGACAACACTACTTGAGCAAAAGTCCATTTTGCTTGAAGTAACCACAACTCAGAAATAAATTGAGGCTTACAATTGTAAAGAGATGTATTACCAGCAGAGGTCAGAGTTTGGAAAAGACTCCCAAAACAGTAGCACTGACAAACCTAAAAGTGATTCTAAGACAGAACTGGGAAAGTTTACGAAAATAACTTTATTACATGGAGGGATGGACTCAGACCCAGCCTTAGCTGCAGAAGCAGTATTAATCATGGGGCAATGTTAATAAATTATTTGGTAAGACCTTTCCACACACATCACCGTAGACATGCTAAATTGAGCCTGAAACATCTGAGAGTGCAGCACCAACAAACAACAGCTTAACCCAGAGTATGTGGGCTAGGTACATGAAATCCAAGAAGGGCAACAGCATTTTATTTGGTAGGGCTCCCATTAGGCAGAAAAGCATCAGGCACCTACAAATCTCCTTTTATTGTTTGTTTGGTTTTTTTTCCTCCTCAACTCCAGGATTCATTTTCTGACATTGGTGTGATAGTGTGATCACACTAGTGTGATCTTATCATACTGAATAGTCTTTAATCTTTTAATGATATCACTAGGGAGCCTTTAAAAAGCCTAAATGCCCCTTATCACTCCAGAGGGAAAACTGAGCCAAATATTCACAGCTGTCAAGCAGTTAAGTGGCTTTTGGCAATTTGCCGTTAGGATTTTATTTTTCTGTGATTCTCTTTCCCGTTATGAATCAGACATTGTTTAACTGTCCCCTCCTCATTGTCACCTACAGGCTTAGTGAGGTTTGATCATGACAAGAGAAATATCTACTAAAATGAAAATTTGAGATGCTCATTTCAAAAGGATCTTCAGTAATTATCTGAGGATCTAGAGCAATTTTTCAGTCTTTCAACTTGCACTTGGCTTTTATGTAATAAATAAATGTATGTGTGCCAGGTCAACAATTTGTCCTGCTTATCTCCCAGTTTATAATTACTGGCCTGCAAACATGACATTTTCCAGCTGACTGCGCACTTACACATCACATAAATTTTTTGTTTCTTTTGCAGCTGTTGAGACTCGACAAAGAGTAACTCAGTAACTGCTACCCTATCCCTGTGTTTTTTTTCTTGCAAACTCAAGTGCTAGTGAAGCTTTCTAGATTCAGAACAATTACAGCAGCAGAGCTGTGCATTTGAAAGGCACAGTTTTTCTTTTTCTTTCAAGCAATTTGTCCTCATTGAAATGTTATTTTTCTTTCCAGTAAGGTATCCTCATTGAACTGTTATATTTCTTTCCAGTAAGGTGTCCTCATTGAAATGTTATTTCTAACCAATCCAAGCTGTCACTCCACTCACATCCAGCACCTCTGCTATCTATGAGCTGCAGAACGTTCACATAAACAATCCTAAAAGAATGGAAGTAACTGAAACAGATCCTTTCTGCCTGTATCACATCCCTCAAAGAGAAAAGAGGTTATCTCCTATTTCTTCCAGACAGGAGAAGGTTGGCAGGCAAATTTTATTTTCCTTTCCAGTGGCAATCACCCAACTTGGCTGGAGCAATTCTAGCTCTTATTTGCCTCCAAGGTGGAATCTGAGTAAAGAACGGAATGGACTAGGCAGGCTGCCCTTTTCCTGGTGAACCAAACTGACTTTTGCTAACATTTAAAAAACAAACAGTTCTCAATGAGTCACTGGAAAACTGTGCAAGGGGATAAAAAAATAAAACATGAAACCGTAGAAGCCAAGGTGTGGCTCCTTCTCCAAGCTGAAATGAGTGCACTGAATGAATTAATTCAGGTCAGAGCTCACACTGAGTAAGTGCAGGGAACGCGGATGCATGCCAGTGCACTCCAGCAGCTAATCGCATCTAACATTATCTTAGGAAGACTTCTGCCAGTTACCTAAATTATTTGTTCTTGGTGAAATAATTCACTTGGTTTATTCTCTCCTTTCCTAAATGAGCCTATTTTCAGACAAGCTACCCTTGACTCTTCTTCTCCAAAATACTTCATATAATGACCACCACTGAACAGTTTAAATGCCTAACTAACATAAACACTTCATTATGTTATCTAAAAACAAACACTATTTAAAAGACTTCGAGCAATATAAAATATATAGTATTTCTGTTTAGGAAGTTCTGCAATGCTCGAAAAGGGGTCAACCCAGATGAAAATACCATGGTTTGGCTACACATGCAGATACTGCAACACTCATTGCAAAGTCAATTTATACCGGGCTCAATATATTGATGCTTAAATTTAAATTCTGGTAGAGTAATACTGAAGCACTAGGACTTTTCTTCTTCCAGGTTCAATTCAAGTTTTCTGAAATATGGGAACAGTCAGCTAACTTTCTGGAAAAACAGAAGTTTCAACCTTTAAAATCCTAACAAAAAATGGCCATTAACTATAATTAATACCTCAGATGGTCTGCAAGATGAAGAGTAGTCCAAGTACTTGTAGAAAAATAAATACTTCTCTATTCATGTTTCATAGTAGATTAGGTAGGATTAGGTAAACTAAAACAAAATTTCTAATTGCAAACCAGTATTCTAAGATCTACAGCTAAAAATAATTTGTGCGCTAATTTTTATTTCAGGGTCTTTAGCTACTTTAGCAAAGGAATCATAAGCGGCTTTTATACAAGCTAAACCATCTGTATATAGAATGTACAAGTTTGGGGTTGTCTCTTCTTAACATAAACATTGAGTAATTTTTGTGACTTGTGCACTTCTAAAAAAAGTTCCCTGGGTTTTCAAGAAGGCATCTCTTCAGTCATCAAGTTTTAAAATTTAATCACAGTGTTGTACATTGGCAGCTTCTGAACTAATCCCGATTTAGTTTGTTGATGAAAAAATTTAGATCATATAACTGGCAGCATTTGAGTTTAAGCTGGCAAAAGTTCAGAAAAAACAGGCTGCCAATCAAAAAAAACATATTACACAAGGATCTGACATCACACCAGTGTCTAATAAAGCTTTGCAGTGACAGTTCCTTCGATTAAAAATAGAGTCTTAACTCATAAATTATGTAGCATTCAATTTGTTGATACCAGTAAACTCAACACACCCATCTAATGCCCATATAGTGTTATTGCAGTTATGCCAAATGGGATTTGTGCCAACCAGATTGCTGGACACTACATTATTCACTTTTTCAAAAGATAGCACCCAGTTTAGTCAGCAAAATATTTCATGAATAAAGATGAGACCTATCTGAAAAACTGGTATAACAACTCATCTCTAAAGAATGTATTAGTAAAGAATAGAAACAACTACCACCTAGTTGTGCCAAAATTCAACAGACCTTAATTCATCCAGTGGAAGATGCTCAAAGCAAATCTCTCTCTTCCGGCACTCCCTCTAGCAATGTGAAACAGCCCAAGTACAGCCCAAGCTGTACTCCCCTGACATTTCCAGGAAGGCAGTGACATGACCAGCAGTTCAAATGCCACATCCAGTCTTTTTTACTGTGGGAAACACAGTCACTGCACGCTATCTCACATTTGCCATTTGGGGTCAGCAGCAGCATTTGCGATCTACTGCAGAAAACAACCGAAATGAAAATAGTAGTGCATTGCTAGTTTGTTACCTGATTATTTTTCTCAGGATAGAATGAAGCACCTTGATTTCTTCTGAGTGACTAAAACTAGGCAGATGGCCTCCAAGGGCTTCACAGAACCTTTCTGCCTCTTCCCAGGTCCTGGTTCGCAGCACTCTTTCACTGTGGAAGAACTTCACAACAGCCAAACATCAGAGCAGAAAATGACACAAGTGGCAGCATTTTTAAAACACTCCCGTACCACTCAAATATAGCCACCCTAGGAAGAAATGAATAACTGGTATTCCATAGAGAGAGTACTTGACTTCTTAACAATGATTTTATTTTTTTCAGCTTGTTTGGCAACAGCCAGACTCTGAAGTTCAGCTGACAGAATTTGCTTCAAATGCAGTGTATTCCATATGGCATACTTTCTCTGCTTTTCTTTACCAGAAAAATTTTAGAAAACAACACGCAACTCATTCCAAAACTGCAAGCTAAATTATAGGTTTTAAGGGATGTTGTTCTTTCAAATTTATGGTGAACTGCAAAGCCCAGTTTTCAATGAAACCAGAATCCTTTATGTGCTGCAAGTTCTTTGTCATGCCCTTTGCTACCTGTATGTATCAGAGTTCCATATTTGACTCATGCACCTAAGCTAACCTGTCCACTTGATACCCTTGACTTCAGTTCAAGCTAGTTCCCATCAGCCAGATCTCTGCACAGACATGCCATACTTGGTCAACAAGAGTTTTGGAGAAGCTGCCAGGGCCAGCTGTCACATCCCATCAGCTATAGGACAGCTATGCCACACATCAGCTAGACCCATCCCTTTGGGATCCTTGCCCAGAGTCTTGTTATTCAAGCTGGGTTTCCCCACTTTGCTATATGATCTGTTTACAAAACACGGTTCATCGCAGACACCGAGTCCAGAATAATGAATAAACAATCCAGTAAACAACCTCAGTTTTAACTTGCTTCGATTGTTAACAGGAGGGGAAAACCCTGCAGTTCTGAATACAAACTTACTTAATGCCACTGCCACTTTTTTACTTTGAGAGAGTAAAATACAATTGAGGCAGCATTTTTTTGATAGAGTTTGATATCCACATTCAAACCAGTGAAAAATCTCACCTCTCCTATCTACACTCTTAAGAGTACAGAAAGGAAAAGGACAAGGGAATGTGATGCAAAGTGCTTTCCTCCCCAGTTCAGGTGCCTCTGCAAGCCAGATGATGGCAGGCAGGCTAGGACACAGACACAGCACCTTCCAGCAGCACCAGGCTCCCAAGGTGGCAGCATGGGACAAACGTTCTTGCCTCACTCAGCTCTGATGTGCAGAGCTGGCCACAGAAAAAGCAGGGAGAGGCAACTGCATCTTTTGGGAATTGGCAGAGAAAAATGAATGAGAATATCCACAGGTAGTCCACCTTAATCGACATGAATTCCTCCTCCTAGTATAAAACATCTACTCTTGAAATACCCTTCAGAGCAGCTATAAACAACGAAATGGCTAATCACACGCTTACTGCAAGACACTAATGAAAGATTAACATCTAATAGGAATAACATTTTACCTTGTAGCAGGCAAGGCCAGTTCCATTGTGCCACCCTGGGGGACAGGGATCAGTTGGCTTTGGGAGCACTTCTGGCTCCTTAGGCAGACCAATATATTTTTTGCAGACAGAAAAGGCTTTAGTGGTTTTACAGTCCTTAGTTTCCCACTTTCCAAGAGACCTTCCACTTGGCATGGCCACACATCCTCCTGAAAACTCTAAGATTTAAGCCACCAAAGACATATTTAGAACTACTGGCTGGTTTTCAAAAAAAAAAAAATAAAAATCCATAGATTTCTGAGAGACTATTTTATTCCATGCTTGGAGTTCTGTAACATGATACTCCAATGCTTGTTTAACATAAAAGTTTTACATTTAGTATTTTAACATATTTTTTTAATTGTTAAATTTACCTGGTTGCAAGGAATTCCAGTTAGTGTATGTCACAGCTTCATTTTTTTCCCCATCCACTGTACTCCAGGAATATATTCCTGATTGGCTAATATCCTGCAAACCAGTCCAGAAGTATTTTTCTTCAACTTTGGTGTGCTTTCTGATTAGACTGTTTATAAATTCTTGCTCAAATCTGAAAATTCACAGAACAATTTGAGTCAATATTTGAAAGATACCTGAAACTACTGAGATAATTTGAAAACCAGACTTATCATCACTGGAGTTAGTTCAATTGGTTGTTCAGGCAGTTCCATTTTCAACACAGGGTCAGCAGGTTGGGAACTCACACACTTCCAAAGTTTTACACTGTAGGTTTACCATTGTCACACCATGGAAAACACGGTTTTCTAGCTCTCCACAAAAGCAATTCTATCTCTATTTTTTTTAATAAACCACTAAGTAGAATACAGAGATTTTAATCTCTGGCTGTATCTGCGGGACTGTACTGTAAAACAAGCCCATAAATTACAAAGGCATGCCTTACCTGTTCATTACCGTAAGATTGCACTGTGCTCCAAATGAAACTTCTGTTTTATAAACCTTATAACAGTAGTTTCCATGTCTCTCCCACCCCTGGAGAGAGAATCAAGAACATGTTTATACAAAACAACCTAATTTAGGCATCATATACAACAGAATATTGATCATTGCTAACATTGGTTGTTTCTCACAAGCTGGCACAGCATACACGAGAAGGAAATGCAGTGCATCAAACACAAGGTCCAGTATCATCAACTCTCTGATTCACAGTTCTAAGATATAATGCAAACACAGGAATAAAATACACCACTGTTTTAGCTGGACTGTGCAGAGTCTTCTGACTGCTATGTGCATACAGAGAGAGAAACACAAGGGAAACAGCCTAGTCCTGTTCAAAACAATAGGAGTTTTCATGCTGTGCCACCAACGCTAGGACTCAAACAGAGGAATAGTAAGAGGTGATTACTAGTGTTTCTTCTGAAAGAAGAAAAAAATATACTGAAAACCTATGAATTTCTCCATTATTCAAATGTTTTCCCTATATTTACACTGAAATTTCAAGGAACATTAATATGTTACCTCTTTGCTAGCCTACCAATGCCACTGGTGTCTGAACAGCACAGAAAGCTGTAACTCTACAGGCTGGCAGTCCCTGAAGGGACAGAGTAAAAATACCCTGAGCTTGTGCATAAAGAAATGTTAAGAGGTAAACATTTCCTGTTGCGGGCAATATGGCACACAAAACTGAAATAAGAACTCTGAAGTAGCTTGTATTACCATCCCAGGATTGTCCAAACCAGACAAGCCCTATTTATGCTGTAATGTTATACCATAAAACAAAACAAAACAAAAAACCAACCAACTAAAAAAACCCAAACCCAGCCAAAAACAGAAAACAAAACAAGGAAAAAGACTTCCACCTCTATTCAAGTCAAGGAACGAGAGCGCCAAGTGAAGTGCAAGAGAAACCTAATCTCAGTTATGAATTTCTGCCTATCTTTATGTTGCAAAGTGCTTATCCTAAAATTTAAAACATGCTTAAAGCAAAAAACAACAAAACAAATGGTGTTAGCAATAACATATCTAGTAAGCAGATTTTTTTTTTTTTCAACAAATAAATAAAATACATCATCTCCTGGGTCCAAGCTCTGTAAGTGGCAATACATCCAGAGCTTGCTTAGGAGAATCTGAAATTTAGCTCATGCTATATAAACGTCTATTTTCAGATAAAATGTTCCATAGAATTTATTGTATGAGGAGAGGCTGAAGGAACTGGGGTTGTTCAGCCTGGAGAAGACTCAGGGGGGACTTCATCACTCTCTACAACTACCTGAGGGAAGTTGTAGTCAGGTGGGGGTTGGGCTCTTCTCCCAGGCAATGAGTGACAGGATGAGAGAGAATGGCCTGAAGCTGTGCCAGGGGATGTTTAGGTTGGATATTAGGAAGCAATTCCTCAGGGAAAGGGTGATTAGACATTGGAATGGACTGCCCGGGGAGGTGGTGGAGTCACCATCCCTGGAGGTGTTTAAGGAAAGACTGGGTGTGGTGCTTAGTGACATGGTCTAGAGAGACCTGACTGTGGCCTTTCAGTATTTAAGGGGCCTGTCAGAAAGATGGAGGCAGACTTTTTAGCAGGGCCTGTTGTGACAAGACAAGGGGTGATGCTTTTACACAAAAAGAGGGAGATTTAGACTAGAGAGAAGGAAGACATTTTTCACACTGAGGGTTGTGAGACCCTGGCCCAGACTGCCCAGCAAGGTGGTAGATGCCCCATCCCTGGAACTATTCCAGGTGAGGTTGGTCAAGGCTCTGAGCAACCTGCTCTGGTTGCAGATGTCCCTGCTCCCTGAAGGGGGGTTGGACTAGATGACCTTTAAAGGTCCCTTCCAACCCAAGCTGTTCTGTATGGACAAAAAGGAAATGGGATGTAGAGGAAATAAGTGATTTTATGAAGCTTTCTGAACCATGGAAAAGTAAAAGAAATAAGGACTTCCTATTACCTCTTCTGATGAACAACTTTTATCTGATTTTGTTTCATTCAAAATCTCTCCTTTTTTCTTGCACACGTATTTCAATTTTTCTTCACAGGATTTGACTCTCCACTGTCCCAACTGTAAGAAGCAAAGGGAAAAACAAAGTATTAAAAATTCTGTAATCTTTCGATTTCCACAGTGCAGGGAATGAGTTTCATAAGGGGGAAAGCCAAAATGCCTCTAGCAAAAATATTAGGGGTGGGATGACCTCAATTATATGCATAGGTGCATGTTTGGAAGGGAGACAGAAAGCAAATAAACGTGGAGATGGGAGGATTCTGGATCACATCTAAAAAGGGAAGAAAAGGCCAGGATGGTGACAGCTCTTGGATTAGGGAAGGAATGGGTGCAGGGAGTGTGCTGAGTTTACTGTGGAGGCAGGGAGGAGGCAGCTCAGAGAAGCAGGGCACATGAGCTCCACTGCTTGCCCCAGTTCTCTGCTGATTGTGGGAGATGGGATACAGCCTGCTTCCATTTCTACTCATCTTTGTGACCTCCTTCCCCTAATCACTCCTTGCTTTTCCTGACTGTATACCCCCAGTGTCTGTCCTCTCCTCTTCCCTTACTGGATACCCATCCATTACCCATCCTCAGATAGGGTGGCCTAAATTGGTCCCAGAGGTGACTGAAAGCCAGCTTTTCCTTTCAAAAGTTTGGCCCACCTCCTTCCTAGCTCTCTGTCACAGACAAGCAAGAACACAGTAACCCAAAATGCAGAGTGACAAGGACAACTGGCTGGCCAACAGCAGTGGCAGCCTCAGATCTGTAAGCAGTTTCTTCCATTCTTTGCAGCACAGAGCTACCAAGTGTCAGTGAAATAATTTGAAGAGATTTGTTTGTAGAAAAAAATATTATCTGCATTGTAAAGACTATTCCAGAAATAAAATCAGTTAGTTACCTCCTTTACCCTGCCTCCTTGACCTTCACACACATAAATGTTGCCTCTGCTATGATGGAAAAAACAAAAACCCAACACTGTATTCCTACCTCGCCTGAATATGACACGCAGTTAGGAGTGCTGTTAAAAGGAACTTTTGGTTCATTCTGATCCCAATATGTAAATACTACATCTGAGTGATCTGACCATTTGAATAAGGTTGGTACATCTTCATTCCTGAGACCCATCCAAATCTCTTCTTTAATATCTGTAATTTAAAATTAGGATAACACTGTAGTTTCAAAATAATATTCAACCTAATTGGAAAGGAATGTGAAATCAGCAAAATTAGGTTCTTACCACTATACTGCACACCATAAATGTCATAAATCTTTTTCTTACAAGGAGATTTGAGACAAGTGCAATGTGCTACCATTATCTTGTTTCTCAACTTATATTCATGAATATGAAGAAGTTTCACGGAGATGGCAACAAACAGAAAAAAAAAAAAAAGCCACCAGAAAAAAAATAAAAACACAAGCAAAAAATGCTCAACTAAATTTAATTTTTAGAGTGCAGACAAAAACATTAAGACCAAAGAGTACTGATAACATTTATGAGTTCAATGACCCAGAAGTCCAAATATTGATCCAACCACCTATGACTCCCTTTGAATGAGAAAATTTTATCATCATTAATTAGTATTAGGCAACTAGAATTAGGTTAACCCCCCCATATAAATAAATAAATAAATAAATTTGACTGAAGCAAAACAGAGCTGACACAGGGGGCCTGGACCTGAACAGCAACACTCAGCATTAGCTGGGGTACAAGCTCAGCCTTAGCACCTTCATTTAAAAGCTAGAGCTTATGATAATTATATGCTAGAACATGGAAAGTAAACAAAAGCACCAAAATATGGTGCTTGTCCTTTACAAGTATCCCAACTCACCATTGTGAAGCTTTGTAACAACCAGTTCAACATCTGCTAATGAGTGTATGCTGATGAGGTTACTCTTATTTGCTTTGCACAACTCATCTGCCGTACTCCAAGGTGCCTGGTTACTTATCAGCATGTAGCAAAAACCATTGTGGGGAAGCCAGCCCGAATCACAGCGAGTTTCCAAGTGTCTCCAAAACTCTAATGGTGAAGAGAAACAGAATTAGGGGCTTTTGTTTTATGCTGTCTAGTGTAATGAGTTGGCATTTTCTTTGTGTTTAAAATCTGGCAGCACCTGAAAACAGCCAGAATGCAGCAATCAGAATGTGTTCACATCTCTTCAGGGCTAATGTTTTAAGAAAGGGTCACAGTTTAGCCAAGCAAATAGATTTGACTGAACAGCAAGTATTATGGGGACTTGTAATACTTTGGAGCCGTGAGGTAGGCAGAAGAAAGAAGCTAGTGGGATTGAAAGTAGAACAATGGAACACATTACATTAAGCTGGTCTTAATGTAAGTGAAAGGTTTGGAAGTAATTGTAAACAAGATTTCAAAAGCAATTCAAGGTAAATCAAGCACCTTCACTGCAGGACAGCAGCTTCAAATAAAGTTACTTGCTTTGTTCTACAAGGAGTTTGCACTTTTATAGGGCATTATCATCTATATTCAGTACCACAGGTAAGACCAATTTTCAATAGCTCACAAAGAAACAAATACTTAGCTTTAATTTTTTTTTTCCTGAAAACTAAGATACTCAACAATTCAAACTGGTTTTGATGCATACTGAAAAAGGTACATACTAACAGCCTTTCTGGTTCAAAACACACTGTAAAACAAGTACTCCAATTAGAAGAATTTTGGTTTTTAATTAATAAAACAGTGTAAAACCCTGGGTAACAACACCCCATGCCTCACTGAGGAGCTAGAAAACAGATAAGGATGGTTAATTGACTAGATATCAAGGGACCTTTAACAACTTGAACTAGTTTAGTTAAACTGCTTACTATTTTTTTCTCCTCAAAGGTACACACCTCTCCTGGAGGAGTTGGAGACAATATGCCTTAGCCAGAGACACTCCATGACGCTTACCATATCTACAATACCATTTTATCCCTCTTATCCCCTATTCTTTTCTCTCATCCAAGGAAATCACCTTCCAGTAAAAGTTTTCCCAAGAGAGCCCCATAAGCATGAGGCCTGGCAACTGGGTAAAGCCAAAGCACACAAGAAAGAATTGGACATGGATATGGGAACAGCTGGACATCCAGGTGTAAGTAAATGGCCAAAAGCATGGAAGCAGTTGTCACAGCTGGACACTGTAAAAATTGAAACACTGTACATTTGTGTGTAGGGAGAAGAGAATAACTATCTTGTAAGAGCTATACCAGGTTCAATAAAGATTACACACTGGACAAGCTACTGACTCTTCCACTCTGATTTCCACTGCTGGGCCTGGTTTCAAATGATTGTAAGGCCATTTAACTTCTATTTGAATTCAACAGCTTAATCCAAGCCCCAGCTATGTCCCATTTTATGTCAATACACACCAAGGGTGACAGAAATGGGCTTATAGCAGAGACGGAAAGGTTCAGTGTGCAACTGCCAGTTCCAGACTTTTAGTAGCAGATGAAAGAAGGCACAAGCCATGGAAGAAACTGTGATTAAAAGGGCAGGACTGTGGTGTCAATGAGAAAGCTGCAAAAAAAACCCAACTGTTTGTGATGCATCATCTTGACACTGAAGATACAGAGTTTGCTTCTGCTCTGCTAAAAACCCAAGGCTGTTGTGAAAGTGTTTTAGCAGAGATGTCTAAGAAGGCTTGAGGAGGGGAAAAAAAGGACTCCATACATGAACAATACGTTCATATTAACCTACAAAACCCAAAAATGCCTTCTCCTACCTGGAAGGCTTGAAACTTCACTAAGTGTCTTCTTGCAAATATATGGAAGTGGAGTCCCACAGTGGTAGCTCTGCCACTGACCAGAGGCAGCATTCATCACCACACAGCTAGTCCCATCCAGCAGGGACAAACTCTGCATATCTATAGACAGGAACAAATAAATATAGACCAGCACAAGTTATCAAAGAGTAAGGTAGTGTCTGCTGCTTTTTTCTACTTCTTTTCAGTGTAAGAATAATGTACTTTGCATCATACAGCACTTTATATTTGAAGAACATAGCTTACCTTGAAAGAAGACACCTGTCCTATCACAGGTACCGCTGAAAGTTTTTTGTAAGAGAGAGTTTCAGAATCAAGGAATCCCGACTTCTTTTTCAATGTTTAATCATAGAACTGGGAGGAATGTTCTATTTACAATACAACTAACCCTTGGCTGAGCACTTTCCAGACTAGAAATATCTCAGGGGAGAATCCTTTTTGCATCCCTCAGTTTCCTTTGGCAGCCCCTTTCCAGCCCCACTCCAAACACAGCTCTACAGTCTCTCAACACTGACCATAACCCTCATCTCTGCGCTAGTCCTACAGTGTCATCACAGTTCCAGAAGGTGCAGCCCGTAGTACAAGAAGCAGCAGCAAAGTCCTTAATTTTCCCCAAAGGAAGATCACATTTGGAAAAATCTTACAGAAATTTTTTAGTAAAGCTTTCAAAGTAGTAATAGAAACCACTTAATTGTTTTTTCACAGAACTCATAATTGCTGCACAGTTCTAGAAACTGAAGGAAGAAGAGAATTCCACTTAAAGAGGTCAAATTCAGCTTAAATTAAAGAATGATATTATCTTCAATATTCTGATTATTGTTCCTCCAGGATTCTCCCATATATACATGCATGGCATATTTGTATGAATATTAAAAATACATGCTGAAAATTTCAAACAAGACTGTCACCAATTTTACTAGGAACTTGGGAGTAATTAAAAATGTTTTTCAAAGGTTTAATACTTCTTTAATCTTCACCTCAAAACAAATTTAAGCAACCTTGAAGTTAGAAACACAAGTTAGGCTTTTAAATCCTTGCACATATATCATTAATTGTAATATTTGAGGGAAGTCAATGCAATTCTGTCAGTAGGAGGAGAAATTTAACAGCTAGGAAAGTTACAAATTCTTTACTAAAATGGACCTCAAAGATATTTAAGTTCTACCTTTTTAGAGGGTTATTAACATAATCACTCATAAATAAAGGACAAGCGCAGAAAGTTTCACTGGCTAGAAGGAAGAGATGCTTCTGAACTTTTAACAGAAATACAACAACTGTTTTGATAAAGTGTAATAGAGAAGAGTGTGCCGGTTTTGGCTGGTGTAGAGTTAATTTTCTTCCTAGTAGCTAGTATGGGGCTATGATTTGGGTTTGTGCTGGAAACAGCACTGGTAACATGGAGATAATTTAGTTACTGCTGAGCAGTTCTTACACAGAGTCAAGGCCTTTTCTGCTTCTCACACCACCCCACCAGTAGCAGGCTGGGTGTACATAAGAAGCTGGGAGGAGACATGGCTGGGATGGCCAACCCCAGCTGACCAGAGGGATATTCCACACCATATGACATCATGCTCCTCATATAAAGTAGGAGGAAGAGGAATGAAGGGAAAGACATTTGGAGTGATGGTGTTTCTCTTCCCAGGTAACTGTTAGGTGTGAAGGAGGCCAGTTTTCCTGGAGATAGCTGAACATCTCTGCCTGCTGATGGGAAGTAGTGAATGAACTCCTTGTTTTGCTTTGCTTACATGTGCAACTTTTGCTTTACCTATTAAACTGTCTTTATGTCAACCCATGAGTTTTCTCAGTCTTCCAATTTTCTCGCCCATCCCACCAGGCAAAATATTAGTGTTGTGAATATTGTTAATACCACCAGAAACATCATTACCTGGATGCCAGTTGAGAAAATTCAAAGGTTTGTGATCTGACCACTGCCAACCTCCAGAAACATCTAGTTGATTCAAGCCAATCCAAAAGATATCAGCGACGTCATCCTTAGCTGGAGATAATTTTTAATATTTTTTTTTAAGAAAACAATTAGTATAAAATGTTTGTCCTTTACTGATCTCCTTTAAATTGAAACCTGAAAGGTCATGCATTTGAGGAACGAAAGATCGCTACTCTAATTGGACAAGCAAACTTTCTTGAACTAAGGAGGAATCTACCAACACAAATCTTCCCTCCCAGTGCCTTCAGATGTTTGTTCTTTGGTTTTATATTCTCAAAGGCACACTGACAATTCCTCCAGGCCAAGCATGAACATCAGTGAGGACAATTTCATAACAAGTGGATACCATGCTGCTAAAACACCAACTGCTGCTCTGCCTTGTATTTTGAGATTTTGGGGACACTCCTCAATTCCTCATTATAAATAGCAACAGCTAACCACTACAAAGAAATCCCACAGACAGACCCTCTAAAGTGAGATTATCAGCTTATTTTTGCTATACAAATGAAAGCATCAATGCATTTAAGTACAAGAAAGTTTTCATCCAGAATTTTAAGACAGAAAACAAAACACTGTCTTTGCTTTATGTTAATTTGTCACAATTTCCTTATATTCATATGTGAATAATTGCACCTACCTTGTATGTAACTTAATTCAGATGCATCTTTGATGCTAAGTAAATCTCCCCCTTGCCTTTGACATGAAATATAAGCTTCCTTCCAAGAAAGAGCAGATTGTGTATTAAACTGGTAGCAACTTTCAGACCCTGGATCACGTTCCCAGATATCATGACATCCGTCCTCTGTTTAAAAGAAGCAGAAGGCACTTGTAACTTCAACTGTACTGAATCACCATGAAAGTTTCAAAAGAAAAATTATAATACTGAAGGTGTATCAATTTTTCTATTAATAACCCTATATACTGCAGAGTGTGTGCTGATTCTCCTGTCAATAGAAACACAGAAATGCAATGCTGCAATTGAAAAGGGACTTGTTTTTTCCCCAGCTTAACAGCAACATGCTACACCAAGGTGGAGCCATACATACATGAAGTGAGAGAACGCTTTTAGAACATCTATTTAGAAACCCAACGTGCCTGGTTGCAAGCAGATTCCCCATTTTCCATCATGAGTATAATCTTCAGATGTGGCACACCATCTCCCACCCGTGTGCATTTCATCCTGAATGCAGTCATGATGCCATGTCTTATTGTACAGAAAGGGGAACTCACAGGGTTTTCCATAGGAGTTCCCATCTCTGGTATAAACCTCTGCAGGAAAGAACAAAATATTGAAGTAGATACAATCTGTCTAGTGGAGGAAAAGACAGTAAATCAACATCACAGCTACTACAGGCATAGTTAACTTAAAAACATGCAAATCACACTTGTTGTCTTAAAACACCCTATTTTCTTGTTAATGATAATATACAGCAATATCCAAGCTGAAAGAAATGAGCAGAAAATTTTTTCCTGTACTTTTTCTTCTGAGGGGGGCATAAGACAGCAGAAACTTGTCATCCCCTTCCTGGTAAAAATTAGGGATAAATATACTGTCCTATTGAAATCCAGGTGGTTTGCACAGAGTAATAAAGAACAAGGCTCTGTGAATCAATACATACAGGAGAGGAAAGGCATTTCAAGCAGGAGCCTAGTGGGCTCTTCAGACTGGCCACTTTGAACAATTCTAATAAAAAGGAAATTCAGCTCTTAAATACAGTAAAGAAAGTTTTCACCACTTCTTCCAGCAGCAAGCATGAGACTGCAGATGACAGTTTTCCACAGCAAGTGGACAGACTACCACACCAAAGCAAACGGATGCTTCCTGACAGTCCAACAGGCTGTGAGCAAGCAGCATGCATTGAGCTTGACTGTACAGCCTAACAGCAAAGAAAATACCCTCAAACCCTGCTAACAGCAAATTCCCATCACTGTGAAGAGGGCAATGTCAGCTCTGATAGAAGGTGGTTAATATTTCATAATTAAATAGAATCTCACTAGAATATGGGGGGAGGGTTTTAAACATGCTAAGAAAGCCTCTTGGAAACACAACTTCTGCAGTTGTGCATATTTCTTATTAAAAATGGTTAAAAGTTTTAATACTTGAAAAATTTATTATCTCTCTACAGCAAAACGTGGTACTGTTTTACTGATCAGTCTTTTCATATGATTAATTGTAAGAATTTATTGGCATAGATATACAGGAAAATGCCCTTAACAAAACAGAAGTCCTCAACACCTCTATGCAAACTTACCATGGTAAGGATACCGACATATATCATCGGAGGAACTGTTGCTTCTCCACTGGTCTGTTGCATTTACACTTGCAGTTACATAGGCACCCTTGATAGTCACTTTGTACTGAGATGCACCAAGGATGGAAGCATCAGCACATCGCCACCACAGCATTAGTTCTGAGTTACAATCAACCATTTTCAGGCGAGACGGTGACTTGGTGAATATATCAAGTCCCAGGCACTGCTTGGACCCCAAATGAAAGATGCGATTCTGGGATACCCATTTCCATAAAGCTTTGCTTGTCTCCTTGCAGTCATCAATCACCACTCGTGAGTTTTTAACTTGCATGCACTTGTTCAGTGTGTCATGGCGAATGGTAAAAGCATTATTGCCTGTATAAGAACACAAATCCATCCACATATGGGTATGATACAGTATCCCCTTCAGAGGAAGTTAATTTTAAAATATGTCATCACATTCTGAGACACATTACCACAAAAGCAGAGCAACTGCAGTTTGTGCGTTATACCAGCTCTTTCCCATAAGCCACGCGAAGTACGTTTTCCTGCTCTGTAGAGAGTATTGTTTAGTTATGGCGGGAAAGAGAAGAGCAATTTCTAAATTATAAAATGAGGGGAGATATAAAGAGGCTGTTTTCTAAATCCAATCCTACCAATAAGAATTCTTCCTTTAATTTTCACATGCACTGATTGGATCAACCCCTAATTAATCTGCAGGCTTACTGGGCAAAGAATTTTGCCTTCATGCCTACCTGCAAATGCAGTAACGCTCAGCAGATGCCATAAAATGTAATTAACAATAACCTCCACTTAGTAAGCACTCTTTTTTTTTTTCAAACTGTGTAACATATATTATAACCAGCATGATAAGCTCACATGTGAGCCATCTTGTGGGTGTAACTGACATCGTACTGAAATAACTGGCACCGCATTTGGGAGAGAATGAATATCCCACCAAAGATGCCACACGAAAACGAGGAGTATCATAACCAAAGTGATACAGGAACCCTAGTTTCATTTTCAGCTATGAGGTGGCTGGTCATTAAGAAGAAAAAAAAAGTTAAGAAGCATAGTACAGAATTGTAAAATGATATGGATCACCCTACTGATACAAGCTGACACCTCTGCCAGTACAAGAACATCTTTATGACAAGTGGCAGTAGGCTTAAGCTAACCAAGAAAACAAAGCCCTAAAACTATTTCCATACCGCAATAAAGATGGCTCCACTGTGTAAAACCTTCACTAACCATGCTGAACTGGACCTCGGCTGTCCCAGACCCACAAGGCTATTACTCTGCCGTTTAAATAGGGAATCTGCTGAGTTGTATTTCTTATTTAATAGTAATGCACTGTCAATCGCATTCCTACTGCATTTTTTTAATACAACTTAATAATAGGTTTGGCTGAAGAGCAAGGAAAATATTCAGTGATGTTATGCAGTGATTTTACCACTACTTCCCTGTATACTCGTGAATTTTCCACTGTGTAAGTGCCAAATAGTATCTAAATAGTACTAAGCTGGTCAAACTGTAGAGGAAAATCTCTAAGTCAGTTACTTATTGGACTGTCTTTTTCTAAAGAGCACATTTCAACCAACTGTCTCTGTCATCCCTTCTGTTAACAAGAAATTTTAACAATGAATCCTGCTTTTGTGGCACCTTTTTACCCTGTGCTTTTTTGGCATTGTATCTGCTTCTTTTTCTTCCCCCCAGACTTTCTCCTTTTCAAATTCTTGTAACATGTTCTGCCTTTCCTCAGGTTCTGCTTTTCCTTATTCTTCCTCATTCTTCTTTCACTTCTTCCACACAACCCTCATTGTGACAAGAACCCCGAGAGAAACTGCTGTTACTGTCTCACCAAATCCCTCCGTATGGCAATTCAGTAGTACCAGTTGAACACTCTTGCCGTGAATCTTGCCCGAGATCTTTAGCTACAGACTCGAGCCTATTACTGCCAAAGGATATAAAAATATGTGAGGTGCAACTATTTAGCAAAGAGCTTAAGCGGTTTCCCAGCAGCTCTAGCCGAACCGGCGGCTTTGGCTTTGCAAACCTGCTCAACGTGGAACTTCGCCACCTGTTTTCGAAACGGGCTGGGGAACCCGCCTTCCTCTCTCATCTCCCCGCGCCTAACGCAGCGAATAAAAATGACAGCTTGACGCCCCGCAGGGTCCTGCCCGAGTTCTCCTCTCCAGGTAACACGCCAAATGACCTCCACCCTCCGCACCGCACCGCGGGCACCGGGAGCGTGGCCCCCGGGAAATGACGGGGCAGCGCCCGGTTTCGAGGCGCCCGGTCCGGCACGGAGCTTTGGGGTTTGTTTTTTTTTTCCAATCGTTTTCGCTCCTCCTTTTAAGTTTCCCACGTTGTTTCCACACTTGACTCTGACACCCAGCGCAACGCCCGAAGGGGCCGGGAACCGCCGGGGCGGAAGGCCCGCATCTGCGCAGCGCCCACCGCCTCGCAAGGAGGGAGCCCGGCTTACCTGAGGGGTGCCGACGGGCCCAGCAGCAGACGAGGAGCCAGGCGAGGCCGCAGGCGGCCAGGCAGAGCCCCGCCGCCCGCGCCATCTCTTCCGCGGCGCGCAGGCTACGCGGAGCGGGGCGCGCGGCCGGACTCGCTCTGCAGGAGCGTCGCGCCCGCCGCCGGCTGGACGGGACCGCGAGCGGCCGGCTCGATTGGCCCGCTCTCGGGAGCGTCACTTGTTGCCAAGAGAAAAGCGCCGCCGGGTTCGCGGAGAGGCGTGGGGCGGGGCTGGGCCTGGGCTCAGGCGCTCTCCGGCCCGAGGCTCGGTATCCACCGCGGGCCTCGGCGCGGGGCATTGGCCTGGCGGGCGGTGGGACCTTTCCTCGGCTCCGCCGCGGAGAAGGCCGGCGTCGCGCCTCCCTTTTTCAGGCACCAAGGAAAGAAAGGGCGGGGAGGGAGCGGGCCCGGCGGGCTGCGCGCCCCCCCGGGCGGTAGCGGGAGCCGCGGCTGCC
>JANHFX010020519.1:104491-116765 GCA_027560015.1 Chloroceryle amazona | reverse complement strand
CAGGGCTCTCAGCCTGGCCTGGCCACAGAGATGCTCCAGCCCCTCAGCATCTTCCCAGCCTCTGCTGGACTCTCTCCAGTAGCTCCTTGTCCTTCTTGAAGTGGACCAGATACTCCAGAGGTGACCTCACTAGTGCTGAGTAGAAGGGGAGGAGAACCTCCCTTGACCTGCTGCCCACACTCTTCTTCCTGCACCTGAGGAGACGTTTGGCATTCTTGGTCCTGAGGACCCATTGCTGGCTTGTGGTTAGTAACTTGTTGTCCCCCAGCACTCCCAGGTCCTTCTCCTCAGAGCTGCTTCCCAGAGCAGCTTTTAAGAGGTGGATGTCTCAGGCTTCTTAAATATCCCAGCTCAAATGTGGTTGAGATTCCTCATGATAGATGTTTTCTCACTGAAAAGACATGAGACTTTGACAGCCGTTCTTTGCTATCCATTGGATGTTTTGTTGTTGTTTTATTTTTCAAAGAGCTCCCTTTCCAAACGGGGAAAAAAAACCCAAATGTACAACTGGGCTACACAGCAGTGTGCTTTGGGTTTGCTTTTTTAGTTAGTTGTCTGAGGAAAATATTCAAATTGCAGCAGGCAAAAATTGGAGACAGATCATTAAGCCCTCCCTTCTCCCCCAAAGCTAGAGCAAGAAAAAGAAATGAACATTCTCTAACTGGTTTGGAGGGGAGGGCTCTGTGGCTCTCTCTGGGTGCAGCTCTCCCATCAGTGGAAGCGTCCGAGCTTTTTCCCGACGTCTGGGGCAGAGCTGGGTGGATTCCGCTCCTGTTGGAGCAAAGGAACAGCAAGGAGGTGTGGCAGCAAGTGCTGCTTGTGACACTGGAGCGTGTCGTGGCACCAGCTGGTGCTAATGGTGGGGATTGAGCCCCCTGGTAAATCGGCATCTGCTGAATCCCACCCGATGTCTTTGGAAAGTCTAGTCCTCCTCCAGATCTTTATTCGTTCAGAATGCCTTGGTCTGCTTGAGCCTCTCCAAATCTCGCTCCCCTTCCTCTGGTCCTGTTTCCCCAGCAGCCCCTCTCCTCACCAGCAGTGCCTGGTCCATGCCGGAGGCATCACCACAAAACTTAGATCCCTGGTAACGCTGCTTCTGCCTCCCCTTCGCTCGCGGCTGCTCTACGACCAAAGACACGGGCTGGTTTTGCTTGCTCACAAACTTCTGTCTTCATCTAAATCCCTCTCCATAAACGCTGCGGATTTGTGTCCACCTGTAAGTTGTGAAGCAGCAGAGATGTTTGTGTGCTTGTGACAGGGATGGGGCAGAGTGTGAGGAACTTGGCACAGGGCAGGTGAGTTGAGGTAGGGTTGACAGTAAGAGCAGAGTGTTTTATTGGGAGGAACACAACTCAATTCTTTTTAATTTCTAGTAATTCTGGTGAAAGGAAGTGCCCAAACTGAACTCCATCTGGAAGGAGAAACTTTTCTTTGCTCGTACAATCTTCATAGTTTTATTTGCTTGTAAAAGTCCAGGTGAAACCCTTCAGCTGCTGTTGACGAACCCAATACCTTTCTTCTTTAGATGAAGACGAGGATGGTGATCGGATCACCGTGAGAAGCGATGAAGAAATGAAAGCCATGCTGTCCTATGTAGGTAGAGTACAACAAATGCTGATCTTTTCCCCTGTTTTCCAGTTTCTGGTGCTATCTTTTTGCTCCTAACAAAGCTTCACCCTAAGCTGCGGTGTCGGCAGCGCAATATTCCCGGGTGAAGTTCACAAGATAATATTCCAGTATTAAGTGTAGGTGTTTAAAAACTCTATCACATGAGAGATATGGACATGCTTGACTTTAAAAAAAAAAAAGACTTGTACACTTACTGATCATATCATAAACATTAAGAATAATGCATCTTAATGACTTTTGCATTAGGTATGGTGCAGGCTAAATGGACTATCAATTTCTTGTATTTTTTATGCAGTACTTAAAGTAACGGCTCATTAAAAATGAACCCCTGGGCTCTAAAAATTTTTCAAAATCTACTTTCATCTGGAGACTGTTTCACTCCTCCTACCAGAAGAGTTTCATTGTAGCTGCAGGCTCAATATTCATAGAGGATTTAAAGATGTATTTTCTGGGTTTTTTTTTTTTTTAATAAGAGATATATGTGTGTCTGTGTGTGTCTTTAGAGAGAGAGATGTGGGTAGAATCTGTATCTAGACACCTATAAATGTAAAGCCCATCTACAGAAATGATGCAGTTACTTATTGAAACTAAATAATTTGAATATAGCTCCAGTCTATCTTTCATGTTGTAGATGTTAAGTGAGGAAGAAAAAAAAGAGAAATCATTTGACACTTCCTTTCCAGTGACACTGAGAAGGAAGAAAATGGTATTTTCTCTGTAATCCAGATGGAACGCCGGCTCCTTCACTCTCTTAACTCAGAACACAGCAGAAACAAACCCTCCTTAGCACCATTGGTAGGTGGTCTTGGTGGGACACCATGACTTGGTTGGGTTTAGCCCTCCTCCTCGTTTCCCTGCCGCAGAGGAAAGGGAGCAGGGACGTGCTTGGATCACCTCCATCGTGCCTGAGTCTCTGCTTAATGGATCCCTCTTGGGCACGGATTCTCCGGCGCGTGGCAAAACAATGTAGTTTTGTTGTTGTGAACGTAGCACATTAATACATCAAACGATTGATGTTTCCTACGAAGCGGGTTTGTGTTTTCTAGGCTTCAGGAAATTCTGAGCCTCTTGCTCTCTTGATCTCGTACTGTTTCTTGCCTTGCCAAGGCTGGGGTGGACTTGCATTGACTGGAAGTCTCGGCAGACCCTGGTTCAGACCTACTTCAGTCATTTTGTCTGACTTCATTCTGGGGTGAAAGAAAATCCTGCAGGTTCCAGGATCTCCGTGAAACTCAAGGGGTTTATCAGCCAAGCTCCCCTCAGGTGCAGTTTTCTTTCAGAGGAGGTGAAACAGTTTTATTACGACTTTGATATTAAAGAGCGTATGTCAGTCGTGTGAAAGGAAGGAAGAAAAATCTTGTCACAGTCAAGGAGGCTTTGCACTCATCTGAGGGGGTTTTGTTTCATAAAACTCGATCGCTGGTGATGCTTCCCCACTGGAATTCCCTGTTTTTCTCAATTTCCAGTATAAAATATCTGCCATTTTTGCTCTTAAACTGGAAAACTCGAATTTTCCTGGCACAGTCTTAAGATTAATCATGCCTTTGTAAGGTCATCTTTTTGCTATGCTTCCAAGCTTACTGTTAAAGTTTCAGTACATTAGAGTTATGATTGCTCAACTCTCTGCTTTCCCTTAAAAATTATGGGATGTCTGTAAATGGCTTCTTTCTGCTCCAGCAGCTTTTCTTCTCTGAAAATTTTCCCTTTGGTTTTAAACTAGTTATCTCTCCGAGCATTACGTTGATGGTTTGACTTCCTAACATCCTATAGGTGTCATTTTGGGATAAGTTTATAAGAAAACAGTTATTCTTAGCTTAGAAGAAAAGAAATGAACCTACTGTAATCTTGAAGAATATACCAGGGAAGAAAACCACTCACTTTTGAGTAGTTTGAAGCCTGCAACAAATATTTGGAGGATTGAACAGCTCTTAAAATTTATTTCTAGGAATTTTGCCCTGGTGCAGTTTGCCTCCAGTTCTACCAATGTTCTCCAAAATGCAAGGGAAAGGTTTTTTCTCATTTAAGATCAACATAAAAATATTTCCCTGAGAAAACAGATCTCTTCCACACAGGTAGCAACACTGTAATTGTGGAAGATGCTTTGAATCATTTACAACCTCTTCTCTTGAAAGTCTTTTTTTTCTGAGCTTGACAGCAAGTGATTTTGGGCAGCTCTGGGATTATTGTAGAGTATGCAGAAATTATTTGCACTGGCGTAATGCAAAGTTTGGGGAATGGTAAATAAAAAGATTTTTCTGTTGTGCGTTTGGGTTAATTAAAGACAGACATGGAGCAGCACTGGAGCTGCACTTGAGCTGTTGTCTTGCATCAGTATAAAAAGGCAGTAATTTTTTTGACAGCCGCTGATTGGAAAGTTGCTTGCAGCTTTCTGAAAGCAAGGGGTACATGCTCTGGATCAATAACTGGCAAATTTTCCATTAAAAAGAATACCTGAACAATGTTCCAAATAGCCACTGGCATCTTAATTTGCCATGGAAACCTCAAATGCTCGTGTGTGGAGGACAAGTCATTTCCAGACAATTTTTCCAGACTACTTGTTAACAGTTATTGCTGTCCCAAAAGGTTGACAGCTTACATGATTGATATTTCATTTACTTGTCATCACCACTTGAGTAATGGAGAGGGCCAGGGTGTTTTCTCTCTTTCCCCTGCCCCCTCTCTGTTTTGGAGCAAACCAGTCTGAGGTATGTTTCTTTTAATTTATTCTTCTAGAATAAGAAGTCAGATGTGTTTATACCATGTATGTCATCAGGTCACAGAATGCCACTAATAAAATGATAACGACCAAGTTTGTTTTTCCGAAGCACTTTTGTCCCTCAGTGGAGCAGGAGATTCTCTGACAGCTCCAGAACTATTAGGTGCTGGGGACACGCTTTTATGAAGGGATATGGGGATGCAGGGGAGGATCTGGCCTGTTACTCCTGACCCTCCCCATACAAAATAAGTCTATGGTGTTGTCCTGACTCCTGAAGAACTTCTTGCTCGTTCCCCCTCTTGCTCATTCCCCCAGAGCGGGGTTTTGTAACGAAAGGCTTTGCTCTGTATGAGCACAGCGTGTCACCCAGTTATTTAGGGTGGGAGTTTAGATGTTCGTGGAGGAGCATCAATGAGATGCCCCCCTCAGCAACTCTCCTAGTGAAGTTTTCACGAGGGAAATGTTTTTAGCAGCAGGCGTCGTGCTTGATGGACACAGAGGAGTTGGGGCTGGATAGGTCCTTAAATCCTCAGCAATTTCCTTCATAACATTTTTGTTTCACAAAAAGGAAATTTCTTCCCATTTCTCAATGGGAACACTGAAAAACTTTTGCACGTGAATTCTCTTTGGTGTCCATCTAACTCTTCACAATTCCCATGCTTAATCCCATGGGGAAGAGGAAAGAAAAATGGTTTGTAATAGTAGGTAGCTAATAACCTTTTGTCTTTTTTAAGTGGGGTAGGTAAAAAATGCTTGTGTTAGGGGAGTGTGTGAAGTATGTGTGTTTGATTCCAGCGAGACTCCAAATTTCTTCTTTTTTTTTTTCCTTCTTGACATCCATTCTTGCCAGCTTGAGTAATAGTATCACAAAACACTGGTAACAGTGACACACTGAAGTCTTAGACCACACTCGGCTGGTGAGAATTAGCATGAAAGTCAGTGGAGCTCCACTGATTTATGCCATGAAGATCTGGCCCACAGCCAGCCCGTTTGCTTCAAAGATGTTCGACGATCGCAAGGGAAACGTGTTTTGTGATGTGCTTTCAAGATTTAACACGTCGCCAGGAGAGACGGGGGGGTTAGAGACACTAAAATCATAGCAAGGGCTGCCTCCTGCCCTGGGATGCTCTGGTTGTAATAGGACGTGCCCTGTCTGGTGAGTGTTCACCCCTCCTCAGGAGTGAGGAGTAGGAAAAGGCTAATAAACATCTCCATTTATTTATTCCAGATGTTTATTGTTTTCATTTCATGCCAGTCTTCATCCTTGTGCCACATCTCGGGCTTCCTCGAACCACGTTGCGCGTTTTCTGTCCTCTTGGGTCTTGATGTTCTCAGAAACTTTTCCATCCCTTTTTGTCCATTCTTAGCCTTTTTTGTTTTCCCTCAACACCCCCCAGCTCGCTCCCAGCAGTTCCAGCTCCAGTAACGCTCTTTTTCATACTCTGCTGTGCTTTAAATTTGTCCACTAAGGGACGGCTGCTGTGGGACGTGGCCCCAACCGCCCTGACTGTGGCTTCATCGCTGCAGCTCCTTGGACAGTATCCAGATTCTTTGCCCCCGTGGAGTTGTCCCAGTCGTGTACTTTTGGGTTATATTTCCAGCATTTCTTTGTTTCCACATTCAACTGACTTCCCAGGTGTGGCAACTGCTGCGTTTGCTGTAAATGTTTCATTTGCTCGCTCTTCTGAAGCATTCCCCGGTTTCAGGTGGGCTTGAAACTTGCTTAGCTGAGCCAGTAAGAGATCCCTGTGCTGAAGTCAGAACCGTGCTGGGCACGGCAACCCCTCGGTTATGTTCCTCTCGTGCCATTTTATTGTGTGAACGTTGCAAATGGGAAGAAAAAAACGTTCTAAAAGCTGGTATGTACTATGGTAATTTACAAAACAAACACCAACCACATTGAATTAAACAATCCATAAGCTCCCCTACTACTATTCTACGTTACTGAGTAATCTCTTTCTTTAATCTCTTTGCAGTATTACTCCACTGTAATGGAACAGCAAGTAAATGGACAGTTAATAGAGCCTCTGCAGATATATCCAAGAGGTAATGCCCAACAAATTCTAATCAACAATGATGATATCAGTAAACTGTTTCATCAACAGTTCTGTTTTCGGGAGGTTTAAATGCACGTAACGTGATGTTTACCCCTTAATTTGGATAGAAGAATTCATTATTGTGGGGAGTGTAGAGAAAACTACATTTATTGCATATAAAATAGCTAATTTCCCAGAGTAAATTAGACTAACAAGATTTGGTTTGCATACTACATATTTAAGTACATTTTAAAAACTCATTGGTGATGGTTCTGGGTGTATTCAAAGCAAAGCAGATGAATAACTTTGGGTTTGGCTACTTAAGAAAATTGGGTGTTGTGAAGACCTTGTAGTAGCACTCCTCAGACTTGGGGAACGTGACTTGTCACCGTGCCTCTTGGAAATGGGAACGTGCCTGTCACAGCAACTCTACCCGTGGCATATTTCTGTTTGAGATTGGAGCACGTAGCAGCGGTATCCAAATGATGGAGAGCACTTTAATAGTTCTTCCAAACAGGGGAAGATGTAGTTGATTATGTGGGCTGAGGCAATTAAAAATTAGGTCATCTCCATCCTGAACAAAAATCCGTAGGCAGCTCGTTAGGTTTTTGGGAATGAGCTGCTCTCTCTGAACTCAAATAACATGTTAAAAAAAAAAAAAAGCCTTAATAGATTACATAATTCTGCTGATTCATTCAGATGCTCTCACTATCTACTCGTTGAATCTGATTCTTAATTGATGAAACGGATAAGGATTAAATTCTCCAAGTAAATCTCCCAGCAATAAATTAATTGAAATAATTAAAAATTAAACTCTTCTCACTTAACTGATATTATGCAAATAATCATACTATGAGTTTCCCAATTAAACATTCTAGACTTTCATTACTTACAACTCTCTGAAGTTTGAATTGGGCAATTAACCAACAGCCTTCTCCAACACATGCTAATAAGGTCTCCAAAGGAGGCTGGGTTTCCTGGTACTTCAGTACATTCCCCTAGAACAGAGACTTGGATTCGAGGGGAATAAGGAGCTGGTGGGTTGGGGTTTTCTTTATGGCTCAGAGTAGCAGGACCTGGTCAAGAGGGGGACTCCTGGACAGTGGAGCTGTGGGGCTCCAGAGCAATCGACCATCGAGATACGTTCTCGTGAGCAGGGAGAGCTACGGAGAGGGAAGATCTCCTCTGCCTCTTTGCAGGCTGAGATGTGGTGGTCTCTGCCTTTCTCCTGAACCTCTTTCTGTAGAAGGCCATGTTATTAGTGACATGAACTCTCTCCAAAACCACTCGCCACCCCTCGCGAGAAATACCAGCCAGCCTTTCCTCTGGCCTGGAGAAACTGAAGTAGGGGGTGATCCCCATGTTCCTGCCCACGGCAGGGACTGGAACTAGGTGGTCTTTAAGGTCCTTTACAACCCGCTTCATTCTAAGATCCTTGTAGGTGGGAGGACCTTGTTTGGAAGTACAAGGCAAGGTAGGTATGTTTCCCCTTAAGCAAACAGTTCAGGGAAGCTGTGGCAGGAGGTGCTCAGTACCTGGCACGTCCGGGTGCCGAAAGGGGTGGCTTGAGATGACAAATCAGGCTTAACCTTCTACTCGATTCATCTTTTGGGTCATTCCTGAAGAACAAGCCAGGTAGATTCCCTCTCCTCATGTGACATCCAAAAATAATCCGACTGCATGGATTCAGAATTCGTCTCCATGCTGCTGAGAACACGAGCCCCATGCATCATCTCCACCTTTTCACCATGGGCTCAGCTCTGTGCCTCCCTGTTGGGTGTTTCCTCATGGAAGGCTTTCCACCTACTCCGGACTGCTTCAGAGCCAAGCTGCCTGTTTCATCTTTCCCAATCTCCTTCGTAAAACATCTTTCTCAGTTACAGCTTTAAAGCTGCCCCGTGCTCCCTTCCCACCCAGACCACCCCCAAGTTCTGCTGCAGCTCTTCTGCAATATCAAACAAAATGCACTTTCCTCCATTTCTTTTTCCTGTCTCCTTGTCCTGCTTCTCTAATGAACGCCTCAAATTTTGTCAGCACAAGCACTTTTTCTCCGTGCCCTTTTGGCCACGGCTCTCTACCTACTGCTGGTTAAAGCCCCATCAGTAACATGCAGCTTTTCTATCTCTAATTTCAGGCTCTCCCTTTTTAAGAGCTTTTCTTTGCAAGCCCAATCTGCCTTCGAGTCCTTTTCCTTTGCTGCCCCTCTTATTTCCAAGGAACCTCCCTGTTGCTGTCTCTGGTCAGCTTCTAAAAACTCATGTCTACCATAAAGGTGCCCAGTAGTAAATGTCCACGTGCCATCCTGCACTGCTGTGCTGTTGATTTAAAGCTCTTTTAAGGGCTAAAAATTGATATTTTGCCTATTTTTGGGGGAAACCCCCCCCCTGCATTGTTGCTGTCTAGGTAGTAAGAGCCAGAGGGTTTTTCTTTAATACTGGAAATAAACTCTGTGTATGCATATATATATCTCTAGATATGTATCTCATGTCTGTGGAATGCAAGGTGAATATACCATCCAAATATGAATATACCATTTAAATATGAATATACCATTCAAATAGATATCACTAAAAAATGTTATGTATCACTAAAAGGATCTATTTACATTAATATTATGTATCACTAAAAAGTATTATTCTTTTTCAAGATTAATCAAAATGTTGATTTTTAGTCTACCAGGGGAAAAAAATGTAATATGCTTATATGTATTTTAGGATAGTTTATTGTTTTCTGGTTGTTTGGGGGGGGTTATGCCCCCAGTATCATAATATTTTTCTCCTTTAAGATGCACGTGGTAATTTCTAATGTCATTTAAAGGCACATGCCCTGGCCCTAACTGATGTGTTTAATAACTATCATCTGTGTCCTTCTGCCTAATAAATAGTTCTGTTTCCTGCTGTCAAAAATTGAAGTGAAATGCATGTGCATCAGAGAGAGAGAAAAATCAAATTCATCCCTCCTCAGACAATCAATCAAAAGTGACAGGCCCTTTAACATACAATTTGTAGGGCACTGTAGTTTTAAAATGGGAACTGTCTGGAACATGTAGCTGGAAGCCTTTGTGGCTTTAACATTTGACAAAAGCACAGCCACCGAATGGAGGAACAAGGCGATATTTAGTTGGAGAGACTTGAGGAGAATGAATCCTTCCTCCTCCAGCAGCACATCCCCCTGCAAACCAAGACATCAGAATAAGATGCCCCATTTGTACGGCCGCCTCCAAAACGTGGCGTTTTCTATCGGGCTTATCCAGTCTTTGCTTGCTTGAATCTCGCTGCTCTTGCCCCTGACACGTTGTATTTTTTCCACGTTTAAAACAAACTGTCTGGTTTTGACAATATGACTAATTCATGATGCGTGGCAGCTGATCCCTTTCAAAGACATCTTGCAAATATTTCTGTTAGATGCCAGGAAAAAAAAAAAAGGAGACGGTGACATAAGATTTTAATTTGAATTACAAAAAGATAATTTAAGCCAATGGTTCTCTTGATTTTTTTTTATTATTATTATTTTTTTGGATGTGTTTTAAGCAGAAATTAGAATTTCTATTACACGGTGTCAGGAAGCTCTTAGCATTTATAAATGCTCACTCCTGCAAGTTAAAAATCCTGGTTCATAATTCCCACTCTGGGTCTTGTGAGGCACTTTTCAATCATTTCTCTCTGCTAATTTTGGTGTCACCCTCATTTCTTTTTAAAAGATTCATTTTGAGCAAATTTGTAAATGGCCCTGATGTGTTCTACAATTTAGTCAATTACTGTTTCAGCCTGCAAGCCTCCTGGGAAACGGAACATACATGGCCTGAAGGTACGAATTTCAATAATTGTTTCAGTAAAGTTAGATGGATTTGTAATGCTGTGTTCCACTTATTGAAATGTCAAATAAAACTGCACTTTCTTGAGCTCTGACAAGCAGATTTTTTTTAATTTTTCTTTTTTTTTGGTGAGGGTGGGAGAAGGATTCATCTGCTGGGTGTTGGCGGCGATGTCTATAGGTAGTTTTATTACAAATGGAATTGCTTTTCTCGTTGGTTTTAACCTCTGTTAATAAGGTGCCTAAATTTTCATATTCACTTTAGCAACTGACGTCTGCTGCTGCTACTACAAAGAGTTCCAATAAACCCCACCGTATTAATTTGATTCCAGTAATTTATCTGAGTGGGGAAGGCACAGCAAGGAAATTCTTTCAGCTTGTTTGACTCGTTCGGGTGCATTTAGTACCTCTGTACCCCTACTCCTTTGGCTACAAGTTAAACGATTGCTTAGGTTGTAAAATGTGAATAAATGGTGGCTGTGGCACCTCTCCTTCTGCGGCATCGTAACGTCGAAGATGTAAAGATAGCAGCATATTGTAGTCCGTGAATCACCCAGCCTGCTAACCTACATACAGAGCCCTCGACCATCGGCATGCCTAGCAACAAGCTAATTAACCTTCATAACGAAATGAGAAATTCATGGCAAATTACAGGTTAATTAGAATAGTGTCCTCTGAACACAAACGACTGATAAAGATCCTTTCCCCCCCTGCAGGTAAATACGCGAGCAGGGTCCGCTAATAATAGCGGTTCGACGGGCTCGGATTCCCTTCCAAGCAATAGGTAAGAGTGGGGAATGGGAGAGTTGTGGGGTTTGGTGTCTTTTCTTCAACCATTGGTGGTTACCAACGATAAGCTTGATGTTGAATAACTTTCTCAATATGACTGCTGGGCAGGCAGGAGTGCGGCGGGGAAGGCAAAATTACCTTGATTCATGGATCTTGTTAGACTCGTGCTGCTGGTCGTTCAGGAGAAGTTATTTTCTGCCGAAAGAAATAAGTCTTATGCCGGGTGTTTCAGGTGGCTTTTTGTCCTTTATAAAGCTGTGAAATACTGTCCGTGGGTGAGCTAATTTGGTTTAGCTGATCTAATAATCACTGTCTATGGCAAGGTCTGTACCTTCAAGTCTTTGTCGTTTATCTCATTGCAGGACTCTTTGATTTTCAAATTCGAGACCTGGTGCAGTAGGTTTGTTATTTTGGGGTGAGATTATTGAAAAATTGGAACCACTTAAGTGCCCTGGTTCATACACTTTCGGCAAAGTTTGGGAGGCCATCTCCTTTACCTTCCTTTTTAGATTCCAGTCCTAATTTGAAAGCCCATATGAAGCTCTTAAAAAGCAAAAGAACTTTGAAAGCCCATATGAAGATCTTAAAATGCAAGAGAACTTGTTCTCTTATTTTTCTCTCGAGATCTGTTTTAAATACTGGAGCATAAACTCCCTTTTATTACATGAAGTCATTATACTCAATCCTGGTATTAAAAGAAATAAACAAACCCCACAAAAACCCTTATGCATTCTTAAAAGGAACTAAGAAAAGTCTGGCACCATCTTCTTCATATAAGAGCGTACTTGAAACGTGGGAGTGGAAATCTCTGGAGGCTCCTTTCAACCTAAATTATTCTATTATTCTAATAAGCATATAATATTACATTTATCAGTGCATCAGCAGGCAGCTCCCTTTCCTCTCTGAGAGCATTTAGAAAGAAAAAAAACTCGACAGGGATGAACATTCTCAGAGACACGGTCGCACTGTATTAAGCTCGTGACAGGCGGCGAAGCCTCGGTACCTGTTCTGGCGGACACCGACTGTCCCACACGCCCCGGCTGTGGGTGGTGGGATTGATGTGATGTGGTTACCCCTTGAGGAAGAGGATGGTTGGTAGCAGTGCTGAAGATGTGGGGACAGTGGGTAGCCCCGTTCAAGAACCACTAAAACCAGTTTTGATGTGCTTTTTAGCGGCTTTGCTGTTTGTAGAGCTAAACAAAGAAAGCCAACACCATTAAGAGCCTATTTTTAGGATGTATTTCTCTCCATTCCAGCCAGGATGATTTTACTCGTTTGGAAGAAGTATGGG
>JANHFX010020519.1:93454-104013 GCA_027560015.1 Chloroceryle amazona | reverse complement strand
GCTCTGGTTGCAGATGGCCCTGCTCCCTGCAGGGGCTTGGACCAGATGACCTTGGAAGGTCCCTCCCCACCCAAACCAGTCTGGGATATGTATTGCAGTGGTGAAGGTCCTGCCCAAGACTCACTAAAGAAAATAAATCTGACTACCTTTATGAAGTGCAGTCCTCCTCCCAACCTGTCAGCACCGAACTAAATAAAGCTGCTTTCTGCCGCTGCTGTGCTCTGCCTTTCAGTCCTTCCTGTACTTTGAGCTTGTTCTTAAAGTACATTGAAAATGAGGCTTCTAGAAGATTCTTGTCACCTTATTTGGTGGTTAATTGCCATTCCTTTCCCGAAACCTTCTGCACTACGAGTTTTGTTTTTGAAGTAATTGAAAGTCTCTCTTTGTTTCATGTTCACAAATTGTTAGTCATGAAAGATGACAAGATCAACTTATGTTTCCTTGGAAAACTTAATTTTTCTTTAAAGTAGTCGTGGGAACAAGAGGCCTATTAAAGAACAAAGCCACCAAATATGAAATCTGTGTTTTCACTCTTCTCGTTAATAATGATCTGTGATCAAGACACGTGCACATGCCTTTCAAGAATATATTATTTTGTACTTTTTTTTTTTTAAAGAAAAAAAAAAACAAACAAACTTCAGTAATAAGAGCAGAATGTCTCTCTGAGATGAAGTTTTGCAGACGTATTGCTGCCCAGGCACTTTGTTGTGTTGAACTCCCAAGGACCAGGGTTTGTCAGGGATCAAGGTGAAGCCCTATTTTGCAAGTGGGTGGAAGCCACGAGTAGGTTGACCTACAAAACACACCGAGCTGATAGTTGTGGTTTGTGAAAGTTCTTTTACTAGGGGAAAAAAAACCCCAAACCCAAACTAAACAGGGGTTGTTTTGCACGATGTAAAACTCGTGACACAGGAGGAGCTTCTCCTGAAAAAGCAGAGTTGCCCTGGAGTGGATGCACGTGGCAACCTGGAGCCAGCCCCCTCGAGTTAAGTACGTCCCTGAGATGCCTGAATCAGGAGCTGTGCTCGCCGTGCTCCGCTCCCCAGGCTGTTGAGGTAGGCAGATGTCATCAAGAGCACACCCTTCTGCTGCAGAGTTACAGAAATCATTGAGGGATTTGAAAACAAGATGAGGCACTTAGATGTAAACCTTATTTTCCCCTTGTTGTTTGAAACACTTGGGGTGTGAGAGTATATATATTTTTTTTTTTTTCCTTCTTAGAACTGACAAACAATCAGTTGCACCTCAAAGGGTAGATAGGCAGGTGTCTAAAAAAGCTGGTTTGTAAAGGTGAAAAATATATTGATTTTCTTAAATGTTCATTGCTTCTCTTTCTGCTGTCAGCAGGTTGAGGAGTAGCTGAGCATCCCTCACCCCTGCTAAAGTTCTATCTATGAGTACGGTGTCACTTGATTTTAGAGAGTGAAATTGCACAGGCATTAAAAATAATTGCCTCTTATTTTGATTATTTTTTTTTTTTCAGCTTAAAAAAGTCTTCTGCAGAGCTGAAGAAGATACTTGCAAACGGCCAGGTAGGTGCTAAGAATGGAGTCTTGGCTACACCCGCGTCTCATTGCTGCCTGATGCTGCGGTGATTGGCGTGCCACGGAGAGGTGGAGAGATGCTTACTGCTCGTTCAGTTGTAATGTGTTCTTTCAATACAGAACTGGAGGGACCATGAAAACCTTCATGATATGAATGAGTTCGGTGTCCCGATTTACTTTGATTGGCATAGCAATTTGCTTCCCATTTCTCAAAATGTGCTAATCAGATTTAGCTCCAAATAGATTGAAGCACCTCGCACGTGTTGCGCTGCTGCCACAATTTCAGGGAAGAAAGTTAATCAGTTTTGAATAACTAAGTCAACTGCTTGGTTGGAATGCCCTTCGTATTTTGGGGGGCAGTAGACACTTAAATATTGAACAGGTTTCTGCAAGGAAACCGCTCTGCGGTCTTTGGAATCGGTTTATATTGTGGCTTCTTAAAAATAAACCAGCCTAACTAAACTCAACCCCCAAACTTGTCAAAAGCTGTCTTATTACTTTGCCTTCCCACTCCAGGCCTTCAGATTCTGGCACCCAGAAGTGGAAGGTTTAATGTGACCATTGATGGACAAGTGGATGTCCCGCACAAAAGCGGCAATCATTTCTTACCCACTTTGAGCCGACCGCACGGGCAGGCTTGCAGTGGCATAATGGCATTAAATATACACCCTTAAATTAAACTACCTTCAAAGAATCCCGGGTTCTTCGGCGGCAACATAAATATGTTTTAAGGTTTGTCATAGTGAAAGCCCTTTGATAGCCTTGGAGGCAGGCACCTGTCCGTTGCGATCGAGCTTGCCTATTAGGCTCTATTGACTGAGACATCTGTGTCACTGCAAATAAAAGACTCTTATTGATTTTCTTAACTGCTGTTCACTTCCCCTCCATGTTTCGAAGGCTGAAATCTTAATTATCTCAGATGCGTATTCAGTGCCTTCACACAATGACCTCTCCGAGCCTCATTGGCATTGCATGAATCAAGTAGTTGTAGTTGAGCGTGTCAAGAAGATAAAGGCTGGTCTTCATGCTTGTCCTTCAGTATCACCTGTAACGTTGGGGTCTAATAGATGAGAGTGCCCCTCGAAAATGGGAGGCTTGCAGCCTTGCCTCTTTGGCACCGAATCCTTTGAATACAGCTTGGAAATGTATTTTTAAGCTTGTCAACATTCCTTACGTGCAGACTTAGGTTGATATTCACAGATTCCTACCGGGTAGATTTGTAATGATGCAAAGTTATCCTCAAACAATGTATTTTTTTCTGCGTAACTTACTGTGAAGTACCAGCAGTGTGCTTCTGAGCTTATTTTAAAATGAAGTGGATAATTACTTCAATATGACCTTTTTTTTCCCTTTTTAAAGAAGAATTGCTGAACGTGAGTAAAATCCCTCTTTTTGTGATCGAGTCTCTGAGCTGCATTGGGCATTTTATTTGTTCTGAGTAGCAGAGATGAGGGTTTGCTTGCCCTGTTGCAGATTTCTTTTGTGCCTGTTAGAATCGTAGAAAGATAAAAAGGAACCAGAGCTCTTCCTATGATACTAAAAAATGTTACTTCGACCCATTTAAAAAAAAAAAAGAAAATTGAGAGTAAGTTTTCCTATGATTTTCTTCCCCCTGTTGCGATAGGAGTTACGCTGCTTTCCGCTCAGAGAAAATGCTGCTTGTTATGCTGCATTGTGTTCAGCAAAATTTGGTCACGGATCCGTACCTGGAAATAGGCTTCTGGTTGTAACTTCAACTTTTGCTCCTTTTTGGGGGATTAAGTCACACTTCTCATCACTTAAATATGGCTTGGGCTATTATTTTTTATTATTTTGGGGCAGTTTATGCTTTCGGGCATTCATAATGATATGCCTCTAGTAGTTTCCATTTAGGTTTAATAAGGAATTCATATTAATCATTAAAAGCAGGGGACATGATTCTTCAAGATAATCAAATATTGACAGGTTAGAAATAGCTTTCTGCCTGGGTTCATTGATATAGGTGATGTGATATAAATATTTATTTCTTTTCTGTCACTCAGCGTAAATGCCACCAATTGATTCAGCATTGATATAGTGTCAACAGTTCATAAGAAACATTTGACTGGCTCGTGTTTTCCGATTAGTCTCTGCTCTATAAAGTGGGATTTACTAAATCTCTTCAATTGTCTGCTCATAGAGTGTGACTGCTTTCTGAACCCATTATTGCTTTGATTCGGAAAGCCAAGGGACGGCCACGGGACTTTGCCTCTGTCAGGCCCCTCTGTAGAAAATAAGGATTAATTGAGCATTTTGGTTTTAATGATTTACAAGAGATAGACACTGATTTCTTTCCAAACCAGCAGGTACGAGCGAGGGATGTTTTGTTTGCTGATCCCTAATTGAAGCCTGTTGTGCTTTTTCATTAATTCTATTAATATTGGCATCCGATCAAGCTCGGTTTTGCAGGTTTAATATTCCAGCCCTTCCTGTCGGGCTCATTGTTATGATGTTATCATTTGATGATTGAGAAGCCAGTTTTCCCAGTCAAATAAATAAATCACCGCATGGTTTTTGACACCTTTATTTGAGCTGGTAAATCACACTTTATCTCTCTATCGGTCGCTGGCAGATCCTTGCTCCACCCCAACCTTCCCGTTTCACCCTGGGTCGCTGGTTGCTCTTTGTGCACCGGGGTGAGAAACGGTGCCGGGCTGGCAGCGGAGCTGCTCCTGTCACCGGCATTTAGGGAATGGCGTGGGGCAAATACTCACCTCTTAGCAGTTAGCAAAAAAGCAGGAGAAGAGAGAATAGGCTTTGTGGCTCTGGTTCTGCTCAATTTGTTGCTTATAACTTGTGTAACTGCAAGAAATTCTTCTTCTCTCCCCCCAAGAAGCGAAGATACAAGTGTGTTCGTGGCTTTGTGGACTCATTTGATTTCTCTTAAGCGTTTGCTTTATATGAGCGTTGCTGTGGATGTAGGAGAGGGACGTTTGTTGTTACCTCAAAGACTGGAGAATTAAAGTCCTCCAGCTTAGAAGAGCAGAACTCCTTAAACACAGTGTGTGCTTTAAATTAATGAGCACTGCAGTCTGAGAGAAATTATGTTTGGAGCGAGGGATCAAGAAGAGATTCTTTACCTATTTTGAAACCCATTCATGAATTATTGTTCCCCCTAAAGAGTCTTTTTTTTTTTTTTATCCCTCCTCTTTATTTGCATGTTCTGATGGCTGCAATAAGCAAGATAGCTTTCAGGAATAAAATAATTTTTCATTTTCATCGTGAACCTTGATATTTGAATGGGCCACTTCATACCCTCTTAAGATATCTGGCCCAGGTTTCACTACAAATGGGTAATAATGCGGAGTCAACTTCTGCTTTGAGGTATTCAGAATGTTCTCAGAACTCAAGAGGTTTTGACCTCACTGCAAGAAACTCATAAAGAAAATGTATTTCCTGTGAGAAACAATCATCCTTTTCATTCAGGTAGTGAAAGGACAGAACGCACATTTTGGAGTTTAGCATTTCTATCCTTAACACGTATTATTTAAAATCAATTAAATATTCCATTTTCTGTCCATGAGACATGCTGAGTATTGACTCTTTAGGGCAGTTCAGCTTGTTACCATCACTTACTTGTTCCAGTTGAAGCCAGGGGCAAAGTTCCTCTTCTTTGCCCTGACATCCTATGGAAAGGGATGCTTAACCATGGCTAAGGAGCTCACTGAAGGGCACGTGTCCCCGCTGAATTTGAAGAGCTAGTTCAGAAAGTTGGATAACTACAGCTAGCTGGCTCCTGGTGAGCTCTGCATGGCTCTCACCATGGTGCTCGTGGTGCTTGAAATCGCTCTCTCGGATGTGCTCATGTGATTTGTGAGCACAACGGCAGGAGCAGAGCGGACGTGGCACGAGTGATGTCTTGGAACACCCAAAAATGATGGAGTCTTCAAGCAGCCATTCCAACTGGTGTCCCATCAAATCTTAATACCTTAATAGAAACACGTTAATGGTTTGGTAACAAATCCCCAGCAAAATAGCTTTTAAAAATGGCTTTTGCCCAGACATTTAGTGCTTAAAATAATCAGGCAATAGGGTAGATCGTTTTGGAACAGCAAATGCTTGCAGCCCAGAAATTACTCTCGTTAAAATACTTAATTTCAAATATGCATATGCGTTCCAAAGATGTCTGTAGTGATTTTTATTTTTATTTTTTTCCCTTTTTAATAGGCACTTTAGCTGGAAGATCAGTATAAGTGTATTTTTACAGGAGAAGGTTGAACTGTAGTTTTACATTTGAATTGCCCATCCGGCGAGGTGAAGTATAATAAGCTTTTATAAAAATCCATATCAGAAAGATCCAAATTCCAGCATTTGCAAGGTGCTTGTAGCAGACTTCTACTCAAATATCTGATGATATTGTCCTAGCTGGGGACTTGTCCCAGAGAGCAAAAAGACCGAGGCGAGAATTGTGTATTTTATGGAAAATTATTGGGTAACAGTTCAAGACTTCTCCCCCCGGAATATTTGCCGTAGTCAAAAGGTGTATAAATTAAGCCCCACGAAGGAATCCTGCTGACAGAATTGTCGCCCAATTAGTATCAATTATGCTGATTCCAGAATAAATGATAAACTTTTCCAGCCGTACTTCAGATGACAGTTTTCTGTTGGATTGTTTCCATTCACCTCCAACTTTGGCTTTGGTTATGTGCTGTTCTGGAGACCCTTTTCCTATCAGTATCTGTGACCTGACCCTCTTGAGCTATATTATATCATTCCATTTTGACACCTTTTATCAAACTTTAATGAAATGACCCAGGCAAACAAATTGTCATTAAACTTTCCATCACTTTGTCCCTTGGTATCGTCTTTTATAAATTGGACAGCAAATGTTGTATTGATCTTCTCGTTCTTGCAGCTGAACTTGAAATGACCCAGACTGCTTGTTGTTTATGGCCTAGAGTTGCTTTTCCTTGACATTTCCATCCACAGCATGACATCTCTTTTGTTTTTCTTTCTTTCTTGTGGAGATGAATGAACAAGACATACGGTATCGAGACATCCTCGGTCATGGCAATGGAGGCACAGTCTACAAGTGAGTGTTGAATTTCACTTAAAATTTTTGAAAATAAAATTTAACAGTGGGTTTTTGTTTTGGTTAGTTGGTTGGTTTGGGGTTTTTTTTTTTCCTCCCCTCTTTGTATTTGTACGGAGATGTCATCGGGCCGCGGCTGCTACGGAGAAGAGCTGAGGAAAAAAAAAAAACACCCTAATTCTTAATATGCGCTTTTTAAGAAATCTCTTTACATATTTACAAGGTATCTGCTCTTGGGTGCCGTGAGGGCTGGTGCATTTTTATTATCTTTTTAAGACTTAGCTTTGAATCCCTCCTGGGTAACAAGTTAATGGTTCACGAGTGGAACTTGAGATGGCCTGAAGCGTACGGAATTGCCTTCGGTGTCTGCAATACCATTATTCTCCCTGCTCCACCACGCCCTTTGCCAGCCCGGTGCTGGGATGTGATGACACCAGTGCTCTGCCTTTCTCTAGCAATTCCAAATTACTCACTACCCCTTTCACTCTTGCAGTGACTTCCTCCCCTCCCTCCCGAGCAGCTTCACGCTCGGGCTGATGAATATATTAAATGATAAACTCCCCCAAATTTTGGTAGTGAAGCTCATACCCTGCAGCCAGTATTAATTTTAATATTGTAAAGATTATAATAGCAGAGATATAGTTTTCTCTACAGGAAAGTCTTTCTCATGCATAGTGCAAAGTTTAAACTACATAATGTAATATCTGGTACTTAATAGTCTGCAGTGGTGTATGAAAAATATTCCACTAGGAATTAAGAAATCCATACTTTGTAAGAAAGCCCTGAGGGAGTAATAAAGGTTTCCTCCAGAGAGCTATTTACCATATACAGTAACCCAGCATCCCATTATGATGTTGTTTATACCTTAGACATTTTAACTTTGATATTAGATTGGAAAAAAAAAGAAAGAAAAAAAAGGAAAGAAAAAAGGAAGGAAAAAAAGGAGTGGGGAAAAAAAAGAAAGGGGGAAAAAAAAAAAAAGTGTTTTAAAAGCTACAGTGCATTTATTTTAGTTTCTAATTGGCTGCCAACACTGCAAAATGACTCTCCTCACAGAATGTTTCATGAAAATGGACTTCCAAAACCTTAAGGGAACAAAACCAGTCTCTGAACAGACTCTTCAGACATCAGGTCAGCCTCAGAGATGGACCCATAGTTCAGAAATCTCACTGGAAGATATTCCTAGCCCAGGGAGCTTGCAGAAACAGTATTGTTTTCTTACTTGATAATCAGAAAGGTTTGAGAGATGGGGTTGGGACTTTACAGCTCGGTCTGTGACTTCTCGGTGCATTGTGATTTAACAAAGGTTCCTTCCCTTCGCCGTGTACACCAGGAGAGAAGCAGGTGAGAGAAACATCACAAGGGAGCACCACGTGCCGAGTGAACACGTGCTTGGCTGATGTTCTTGCACCGAGGATCTGCTGAACTTGGGGATCTAATTAATGTGTCTAAATCTGTGAGGGCTGGGTGTCAAGAAAGGGGCAACCTCTTTTCACTTGTGGCCTGCGATAGGATGAGGGGCAATAGATGAAAGTGAGAGCACAGGAAGTTCCACCTCAACATGAGGAAGAGTTTCTTCACTGTGAGGGTTACAGAGCCTGGAACAGGCTCCCCAGAGGGCTTTTGGAGTCTCCTCTGGAGACTTTCAAGACCCATCTGGATGCATTTCTGTGTAACCTGTCCTAGATTCTATGACCCTGCTCTGGCAGGGGGGTTGGACTTGATGATCTCCAGAGGTTCCTTCCAACCCCTACCATTCTATGCCTGCTATTTCTTTAACATTTGTACAAAAATAATACTTATATTTTTTTTCTTGCAATGAATACTGCTTTAGTAAGAGTCTGTGGGAGCGAGGAAGGAGCAGGGATGCGAATGCTCGAGCCCAGAGGAGGATAGCTCAGGAGGGACTGATGCCATCGCCTGCTTCACCGAGTGTTGCCTTTGCCTGTGGTCTGGGAAAGTTAAAAATGCTACCTGTAAAAAACATGAGCCCTCGTGTCTATTCAGGAAATATTCCTCCCTTTCTTTTTCCTTTTTATTGCGTTTGGATTTTAAAGTAGTTGTTGCAGTGACTTTTTGTGGTGTTTTCTCCAGTGCAAGTGTCACTCTGCTCTGCTCCAGGGGACGTGCCCTGGTGTTACCTGTGGATATTTAACACATGCCTGAAGTTTGACTTTCTTAACGATGCAAATAATAGCAGAATATAAATAGGTGGCACAATTTTCACCCCAAACTGCCTTCTAAGCCACTCATTCCCTTCAGATCTTCCCCGGTTTGTTTCTCAGATTGAAGAGTTGTAGCAATTCCCTCTCTCATCCCCAAAGGGCTGCTGGTTTGCCGTGCAAAACTTCCACCCTTGGAACCATCACCCCTTGCTAAAGGGGAACCTCTTCTCCCTCGCTACAGGAGCCAGTAAGAAATTGCAAACTGGAATACTTACAGGCAGCTGGATTGCACTAGTCAGAGATAGCAGCCCACATATATTTTATTCCAGTAAATCGATGAACATTTGTCAAATAAAATTAATTGCAAACGTTGGGCTGTTTTCCTCCTCCAGCATTCCGCGCTGTCGGTTTGGTTCAGAAGAGGCTGTGTAGTATTGATCTGAAGCTAAAGAACGAGCGTGTCCGTGCGGTATCTTGTAAATTTATTTATTTTCTTCTCTCTTTCTTTCTTTCCAGCTCTTTATACTAAGTCATATCCATTACGGCGATGATAGATTATCAGCGTTCAGCAAACAAGATAGCGCGTCGCAGGTCGCTGAGCAAAAATTTTCAGCCTCTTTTTTTTTTTTTCCCCCCTCTCTTCCCCGTGAATTAACTACTATTGAAATAGTTTATTGAGATTGAAGTATTGATCACTCCTCATTCCAACCTTGGCTTCAGGGGGAGAGGGGAGGTGGGTTTTGTTCTCTTTGGAAGACGTTATGTTTAGTTAGAAAATGTATTTCATTTATTTGGGTTCTTTACAGCTGCTACTGGTTTATTGCTTGGAGAAGAGGTATCTTAGCTTTATTTTTATGACAGTATAATTATACTTTAGAAATACACTTGATTACTGTGTGTAGCAAAATTGTTCCAGTATATTGGCTTGGCCAATATTGCTATACAAACAACTTTTCAGTCAATTGAGTCTGGTAAAAAATCAATACTTTATAGCAATATTTCTAGTGAGAACTTGCTGAATCTAAATGTTTTTCCTGTTCTAAAAAGAAGGGATTTTATAGTTGTTTGACTTCCTATTTTCCCCCGTACCTTTTGGTACATTCATTCTGAACTGAGGAATGATAACAGCCATAGGGTTAGATAAGAAAAAAACAGTTAATTATTCTCACAAGCCAGTGCCTTTCCCTTCTGTTTGCCAGTCGTTGCAGGTTGTTTACGTCATTAACTGGGATTTCTGCTTTCCGTGGTGCATCTTCAATCCAATTTTATGAACTTTTGGAAGCTCTCAGCTGCCAGTAATTCATGGAAGTTTGACCTGACGAGAGAGGCCCTAAGGCTGTTCCGCTGGTAGATGTCCGACCTTCCAGCTCTGCAACAGGCTTTCTAGTTGTCTATCAACTGTTTTATAGCAGCTGGTAGGATGGAGAATGCCCAGTTTGGGTTGTTTGACAGCAGAAGAAAACATCTGTATACCAGTACATCTGTGGTATTTACTTAAACTGCCTTGTTGGGAAAAAATAATTCACCAGTAGGTCCAAAAAGCATTTAAAGTATGTGCTGCTGTGTTGCCTCTTTTAGCATCTCCATCACTGGCTGCAGAGCTCTGAGAGACTCTTTTGGTAAGACAAGAGATTTGCTCCTTTTTGCTTCAGTTAACATTTTGCTTTGTCATGGGCTGTATGCACTCTGCAGTCTCAGGAGCAGCTACGTGAAATTATTTAGATGTAAAATCCCAGAATCCCAGCGTGGTAGGGGTTGGAAGGGCCCTCTGGAGATGCTCTGGTGCCACCCCCCTGCTCC
>JANHFX010020519.1:68823-81423 GCA_027560015.1 Chloroceryle amazona | reverse complement strand
GGTTGTCTTGGGTTTTTTGTTTGTTTTTCCCCCCCCATTTTTATTTAACCATTAAATATGAGTGTGAGTTAAGCTGAAACAATTTGGGGGCGAGGGAGAAGGGCAAGGGGAGGAGTGATGGAAAGTGGTGGCTGCAAGCAGAACTGGTGTGAAATGGAATTTAAAGGCAGAAGATGATGGTAAGACTTCAAATGAAGCATTTAACTTTACCAGGTGATATTTATGTCTGTGGGTAACTTTTAGGTCTGGACTCCCATTTTCTTGTGGTTCCAGTCAGGTATCATTTACTAGCAGGAGGTTCTGCCCAGGTTTCATCTTTCTGGAGGAGCACGTAAATAAATCCCTTCACCACCACCACCCCCCCAGGAGAAATGCTTAATACTGGATTTGAGATGATTCATTACCTGTGGAAAATACAGAAATTAAAATAACATCCAAATAACTTCTGGTTATGTGGAATACAGGCATCACTAGAAAAAGTTTTTGAAGTCCTTTCAAGCAGTATCCATCATTCCTAAACCTGCCGTGAGCAATTCAAGACAGACAGGAATTCTCCCAGTTGTAATAAGGACAAAACAACAGAAAATTAAATATTAAAAATTACTTTTTTATTGAAGCTTTTGATGTGGAGCTAAAAAACCTCTTTCCCTAGATGCTGCTTTTCCCTGGTACCTGTTAAATTGCTTCTTCAAATCCTCTTTTGCAAGCTCTCCAGAGAGCATCGTTGGTGCCAGCCCTGCTCGGGGTTGGCATCGCTGCCCTGCAGCCTCGCTCTGCCCCTCGGAAGCTGCCTGGAGAGGAGGTGGAGCACGAAAAAAATCCCCCAGGCAGGAGGGGAAATGAGTTCACTCTTTGCAAGGTTAATTGAAATCACCTCCCCGTGGCGAAAAGCCTTTTCCCCCAGCAATTTCACCTCCTCGTTCCCCTTTGAGTCCAAGAGCTTGGGGTAGTTCTTGTGGATAATGAGCATCCTGAAGATTTGGGAAGCTGGGTTCTCTTGCAGATGCTGCTTATGGTGGTCCTGCCACTCTTAATTTTGTAGCGTTACATCAAGGTGGGTGTGTTGGTTTAGCTTCAAATAACATGATGGCAAGCTGGAGGTGGGGAAATCTGCTACGCCACCGGTCGTGCTGCTTTGCTAAGAAAATTATCCCAAGCCATCTACAGCTCAGCGTAGCGAGCAGTAGGAAGAGGATGGTCATGCCAACGTCTTGACATGATCACCACGTGTGTCAAGAGTTACCAAGCTCGTAGGAGCATCGCGGGATGGGTCTGTGAGAGTGGAGTTCTGCATTTTGGGGGCTTTTTTTTTGACGCCAGGGCAAGAGAACTTTCTGAAAACCTGTTGATTAAAATGCTTGTAGCTGGAAGGTGATGCTGCAAAAAAGGTTGAATGAGAAAACTAACCAGTGCTAATACCCATCTTGCAGAGCCAAGCTGCATCATCGTGGAGTTTATGTAAACTCCACGGCTAGAAAATGTGCGGAGGATTTAATAGACTTTTTTTTTCTCAGAGGTTTTTTCTAATTAGAGTGCAAAATCTGAGTGAAAAATTTCAGCGTGCACAGGCTGCTTGCTGTTCTTCAACTGCTTTTAGTTTCTGCTGCTCTTAAGCTAGCATTTAAATGGACCATTTGATTAATCATTTGTATACTGACTATAATACTCCCAAATTTCCTTTGAGTTGTACATACTGTAAAAGACAATTATGTCGCCACAGATTAAATAAGTGAATTAAAACAGAATAGCAGCTTAATTTGACCTGTGATTTTGCTCTCGTTCCCTTCAGTGGAACGTATGCCACTCCAGCAAATAGATGAAGTCATCCATGACAGCTTGTGATGAATTGCCGTATTTATACTGTATATTTTAATAGCCTCACACTAATTTAAATTGAGCACAGAGTAAATTATAATTCAGTCACTTGACTGCTTGTATTTAACTTGACAACTCATCCTTATTTGTCCTGGAGGTGTAGTGGAGAGCAGAGGAAATATTCTCAGGTATTCCTCTTTTAAAGATTAACCCTTTTTACCTTAAACGTTGGGTATGTTGAGCTCATGTCCGTTGTAAGGGTGCTAAGTGATTTCAAAATTGCTCTTATTTTAGGTGGGATCTTGGTAAGGAGGAAGTCGAGGAGGGCTTGGAGCCTCTTGCCACTGCCCAGAGTTCCACCACCAGAGTCATTTAAATTTAAGATAAAAAAGCTCCTCTTGCTTGGTATCCTTCTCAAGCTCTACCTCTGAGGCACCATTTCACAGAATCATTTTGGTTGGCAGAGACCTTTCAGAGCATCCAGTCCAACCATTAACCTGGCACTGCCAGGGCACCACTGACCCCTGGCCCTCAGCACCACAGCTCCACAGGGGGCTTGGAAACCCCTCCAGGGGTCACGGGGACTCCCCCTCTGCCCTGGGCAGCCTGGGACAGACCTGGAAGGGAACAAATTTGTCAACTGGACAACCTGAGACTGGAGCTCAGCTGCCAGCCCCTCAGCCAGCCCAGGTCACCCTTGGCCCCATCTCTAGACTGGTTCATCTGCATCCCTGTGGCTCATCTCTTACGTAAGGCACTCTAACATATTCCTGCAGTAACAGAGGTTTCAGTTTGGTTTGAACAGTTTAGGGATTGGAAGGGGCAAATTCTGGAAGAGCAGGCCAAGGTCTGCCCCAGTTCTTATCTTTTAGGAGTCCCAGTTCTGTTTTCTGGGGCTAGGGGGTATGGTAAGATTTGTGTCTGCTCCAGGATGAGTCACCTGAAGAATGAGACAATTTATACAAGTTCAAGTAAGAAATTTTCTGTGCTTGCATTATCAAATAAATTGGAATAAAGGAGGAAGAAGTGTAGATTGACCAAGTGAAGAGGGAAAAGGAAGATGGGGTGGAAGAGGTTGTGAGAGATTTTATTATTTTCTGGCCTTTCAATTCACTGGGCTTCTTTTGCTGCAAGAAGATGAATCACGATGCACTTTGTGATGATTTTTAACACCCCAGCAATGATAGATGAATTAAAAATACATTGAAATGCCTAGAGGAATTCAACATAAGCTCAGCTAACTTCAACTTACAGACCCTGGGAAGAAGCTTATTTGTGTGTTCCTCAAGAACCTGCCACCATGTAGTTTGGTTTGCAGCAGGGGTTCATCCAGGTCCCTTTGGAAGAGATTCTTCATCTCCCCTTTCCGTGCTCCTGGCTCCATTCTTCATTGGAACTCGTGTCTTTAACAACTTGGCACCAGCCGAGACGCGTAGAGTTTCTTACCAGGAATCTTTAATGTGTGGTGTTGCTTTTTCTTTTAAATCCAGGTTGTGAAAGGCCTTACCTATTTATGGAGTCTGAAGATTTTACACAGAGGTGAGTAACAGATGTCCTCTGTTTTCCAGTGAAATACCATATTATTTTATTTTAACAACACTTTAAAGACAACAGACTCTATTAACATCTCCTTTGATTCCAGTGGAGTAATGCAGAATGAGTCTCACTCGTTAGCCTGGCAGATTTTCTGATAAATTATTTTTACTGCTGTTCTTTTTTATTACCCTCCCTCCTCCCCTATGAAGAAAAAGGCCAAAATGAAATTAATTTTATAGAAATTTAGATGCTTAAGGTTACAAACAGGTGCCCCGTGGAAAAATCGGTGAGGAAAATCAGATGTTTGACTAGTATTGAAAATAGAATAATGATAATGAACCTCTTTAGATAATGGTAATGAATCTTAATCTGTTTTTTGGAATAGAATATGAATTTTCATACGCTCTTCAGAACTCTCACGAGCCAGCCACAAGCGTTGCTAGAGCCTCAGATCTCTCAACCTGGGGCACCCTGTCCGCTAATAGGGTCCTGAATAAGTAGGAAAACTTTAAACCTGGTTGGGCATAAATCATTTGGGAGGGGTTTGCTGTTAATTCTCCTTCCTGTAGCTAATCACTAATGGTTTTTTAAACTTACTTATTTCTTGCGTTGTGACGTTACGTGGAAAATTTGTTGGGATGAGTTAACTCAGATCCACTAGAACTTTGAAAAAAAACCAACATCGATTCTGGCAATGGTGGAAAAGGCTGTTGGAAGAACAAAGGAACCCTTCCTCAACTCCCCACCCACCAAAAAAAAAATAGAAAAAGAGAGAGAAACTCATTACATTTATAATGTTTCTAAAGTGTCTGAAAGTAAGTGCTCTGGTTCCTAATGTTGCTAACAATACTGTTTAATTTAACCCATCTGCTCGCTCAGCCCGTGTGCACAGTTGGAGCGTGCAGTAACCGACAGCATTTGGGATTGGAAGGGAAGTGTAAAGTAAGAGAGACATGGAGAAAATTTTAAGTTGCAAACCAAATAGATAAGACTGTTTCTTCTGGGGTGCCTAGTTCTGGAGTGGCCGTGAAGTAGGAGTGAAGTGTTTGGGTGTCAGGTGTTCGGTGGCCTGGTGGGATCCATGGAGAAGAGTCTGGAGCGTCATCCAGCAGTCTGTGCACTGAGGAGGGAGAAGATGCTAATAGGAAAGGCTAATTAACAGTATGTTTTGAGGTCCTGCACCTCCTTGGAGCTCGGGCTCAGCTTGTCCACAGGCTTTTGTGGAGAGTTTGGTGGTGGTGGTGGAGTGGATTGATCCCACCTTTGTGTAGTGGCCCAATGAGTAGCTATGCAACGGGACATGGGATTCGATTCCTCCTCCGTCTCCCAGCATCTCCCTGATGGGAGATCACACTGATGTGAGAGCCTGAGCTCCCTCCTGAGTGGGAGAAGAGCAAGTAGAGATCAAGGAAATCATCCAGTAAGGTCCTTACCTGGCTTTGTTACTTCTGACTAGGGAGTGAGTGAAATGCTGGGGCTGCTGGTGTAGTTGTCCTTTGGCTGTTGCTGGATTAAAGGAACAGAAATAATCCCGAGTCCACGAGCAGCTCAGTGGAGACCCAGGTTACTGAGGAGGCCCCGTTTCTGGTGATGGTTGTTTAAACATTTCACCTGCTAGCCCCAGCGTTGCCAGACTCAGAGACCGAGCAGCTCCATCCACTCACAGCGAGAGGACCAATGGTCCAGAGCTGCCACAGCGATTGTCAGAATAAACAGAAAGCAGCAAAAGCAGCTGGGGCATCTGTGGCTGGGCAGGACTCTGAGGAGGCTGCATAGTTTTTGCCATCCTTTTGGAACACCTAAGAAGGAAAAAGGCAGATTTGACTTTTTCTTTTTTCCTTAAAGATTCTGGCCACCTACTGACTGTGATTTGGAGAGAGTATCGTGGCCAGACCTAAACACCCCAGCTGTAATATTTTATTCTGCTGCTGCTGTAAATTTAGAACCCGGGTCTGATTTTTGCTTTGCCAGTAAAACACAATCTCTCCTTCTGCACGGGTTTCGTTGCCTTGATGGAAGAGCAGCTCTGAGTTTTTTGATGAATTATGTATGGTCCTTGCTGTGGTCTAAAGAAAAGCACAGAAACTGATTTTTCATCACAATTCAGATTTTTTCCTGGCCTTGGGTTTGTTGCTAGATTGACCGAGGTGAGAACAGCCCTGCAGGATGCCACGGAGGGGATAAGTGGCGTTCTGGGGCTCGGCAGAATTTCCTCAAGGGCTCGGGGTTCAGTATTGCTCTGTACCCATCTTTGAGATGCAGAACACGCCTGTTTGCTTCTATATCTTGAAAATAGATACAGACTAATGCGACGCCAGGAAGGTGCCAATTTCTCAAAGAAATCTCCTTCAGCTGTCTGCTGGGTTTAATGCATCAGAGGTAAAGGCAAGAAAATTTAACCCTGACTTCCTTGCGTGGCTCATGTAAAGCAGACCCTGCAGGAAGCTCAGGTAGGCTAAGAAGTCAAGAATTTCCACCTCACGAAGGTGGAGAAGCTGTGTAAGGCAGTGCAGCAGCTGACAGTTTGTGACTGGAGCTTGGATTAAAAGCAAAGGAAACAAACAATGAGCGAGTCTTTTATTCCAGATCAGACATTGCAGCAAATATTACAGCTTAACTTCAAAACAAACCTTGCAACTAATGAGGTGATAGCCGTGCATATTAATAAACGCCAAGCTGTAGTCATAGTCATCACACCCACATCAAACATAAACATAAGATTAACACCTACCCCAGCTCTTTGGAAGATGTGAGAATGTCCCAATGATAAGTGTGCTCTTTTCCCCAGAGGATAAGAAGTAGAAATGGAAGGGTAATGAGAAATTAACTTAGATTTAAAACAGAATTAGCAATTAAACAAGCCTAATCATGTACAAAGTCAAAGTTTCTATAAAGACAAACCAAAATCTGTTAAGTTCAAGAATAAGTATAGACCCGTGTGCATTTTATCTGGTACGTTTTCCTCTGTTCACACCTCCTTATTAAAAGAAATCTATGAAATAAATGTTACCCACTGGTGTTTAATTGTACTGATCTGTATCTCTGTGCATGACTGCGTGTACTGGGGGCCAGTGCCATTCGGGCACCCTGCCTTCTGACTAGCTTTGAAATTTGTGTCGGGGGTTTGGAGGCGTTTTCCAGTTCGTGATGTGCAGGGTTGAGCAGAGCGGATGATCTGGAGATCTTCCCAGGTCACCTCTCGGGCTCGTGGCTGGCTGTGGCAGAAGGGAGGTTTGTGCAGCGCTCAAACCATCTCTTTTACCCCTGGATATTCCCACAGATGATGTTCAGATCCTCTTTGTTGTGACAGCAGCTGCTGGAGCTGAGTCTTCCTGGCCGGGAAGACAGGCTGGTGGGTAGTGCAGTACGGACAGCGAGCGATGCCATCTTCACAGCTGTAGCTGTAGTTTGCTGAGGATTTCACCAGCGGTGCCCAGAGCAGAGTGTTTGACCTTTTCCTCTCTTTTTAGCGTTGGGAGAAATAATCAGTGGCAGTGCCACATAGAATGAAGCACAAACAAAAATGCTGGGGCGTGTGCACGGGTACCTGTCCATACTGCATATGTACACGTACAGCTCAACACATCCATGCCCTTTCCCAGACCACACGGGATTACTAAAACAAAAAATAAATCACAACCTCCACAAAAACCACCACGCTGATGGGGTCGTGGTGGCAAGAAAATATTTTCATTCTTCCAGCAGCTTCACTTTGTTATTGGCAACGTTCCGTGAGCTGCCTGCAGCTAAAATTGTGCTTTTGCATCTCCTGCCTCCCTTGAACCTGGCGCGTTGCGGTTCTTAGGGTTTTAAGAGACAAGAAGTCAAGAGAAGGCTTTTAAAAAACACCAAACCTGTTGTGTTTTCTTTTCCCACCCTCATTCATCTGTTTGCTTTTCAACAAAACAAGATGACTGAAATGTTTGGTGTTCAAAAAGCTGAACCTCTGACAGTTGTGTTTACTGGTAAGTAAGAGCTTGGAGGTCTCATTTCTTTGCAGAGAGGTGAAACGACTTAGGCAGATGTATCATCGAAAGGACTTGTTCATCCTCTGTAATGATGCTTCATCGAAACCATTTGTATTAAGCAAGGCCTGGTAATGGGAGCATAATGACCCCTTTTGGCTCTTGTTTCAATTCTTTCACTTCTAAACAGTAATATTAATCACAAGCAGATGGTGCAGAACATTATTTATGCACATTTGTTTTCCAAAACAAAAACAAAAAAAAGGGGAAAAAAACCTGTTTAACCCATTAACTGAAGCAGTTTATGAAACAAAAAAGCTAATTTATCAATTGGCTGATTTTTCTCCCCGCTTTCAACTCGGGATATTTTGTGAAGTGACATTTTTGTCTGAGATTGTCACTTCTTTTTATTTTATTTTTATTTTTCCTGGAAGAAAACAGTGCAACTGTTGGAACTCATAGTGAATACCTCCTTAAATCCCCCTGCTCATGGTGCTGTTTCAGTTGAGGTGCTTGTTTGGCTGCAGCTCGCTCAGTAGAGTTCCCAACCTGCACAGGCTGCCCTTCCTTAATGGGCTGATGGCCGAGTCCTTTTTTTCCTTGGAGAGTTTTACTGATGTCTTTCTTTAGGTTTGTTTGTGGAAGGATTTCAGGATCAAGCAGCACTTAAGGAATGACAGAACTTACTCTTTTTTAATTATATTGATTTATTGTCTCTCTCCACATAGTAGCAGGGAGGAGAGGTGGGGTCTGCAGGTCCCCAGTGACACGTGGTGATGGCCGGACAGAGCTTTGGCTCTTCTGTGGTGGGACAGAGGAGAAATGTGGCATAGTGGGTTCCTCTGGTGGGTCCTGTGAAGGGAACAAGGACTTGTGGGCTGCGCTTGGAGGCTGCCCCGTCTCTCCCTCTGAACCTGTGACAGAGTTGAGACCTTGCAGAAGGAAAATTTGGTGCTGTGCGTGTTGCCTCATGGTCAGGTTCTGTGAGATCGTAGCGTTTCACACTTAGAGCTTCCTTCTGCCTTCCCAGCCCCTTCAGTCAGGGTGATTTTTCCTTTGTTAAAAACCAGTTCCGTTGATCCCCTGAGCCTGTTTCCAGCCCTGCTGCGCTTGCTCCTTCCAGTATCTGCAGGGGGCTACAGGAAAGCTGGGGAGGGACTGTTTAGGATGTCAGGCAGTGGTAGGACTGGAGGGAATGGCTCCAAACAAGAGGTGGGTAGTTTCAGATTAGACTTTAGGAAGAAGTTCTTCCCCATGAGGGTGCTGAGACACTGGAACAGGTTGCCCAGAGAGGTGGTGGAAGCCCCAGCTCTGGGAATTTTTAAGGCCAAGCTGGATGGGGCTCTGAGCAACCTGCTCCAGTGGGAGGTGTCCCTGCCCACGATCTTTAAGGCCCCTTCCAACCTTAACAATTCTAATTCTAATTAAAACATTTCTCTCATCCATTTGCTTAGCAACTATTTTTGTTACCTCCTGAACAGTTCAAAACAAGAGCCTCTTGTCCCACCCCAGATTTCTTCTAAAAGCATCACCTGGCAAGGTCACGGTGCAGAAGGCCGGCGGTGTCTGGGCGTGCGAGCGCATCCCTTGCGCCGCTCGATTCAAGCCGCGTAACGAGGTGGTTCTGCCGGCCGCCGTATTTTTAGAAAGCAGGTTAACTGGATTACAGTGGAACTTACCCTTGTTGTTCTCGGGATCCAGGACAGAACCTGCCCATGCGCTCGGCGGGTTTAGCAAAGTCACTCGGCAGCGGAGAGGAGCGTTCGCTTTGCGGGATGCCGCAGGCAAATATTGAAGCCTTCCTGAAGTTTTAGTCAGAAAATGTATCCCTAGGATGTCGTTGGGAAGCGATTTGGTGGCTGTGTGGGTCGCTCTGTGTTTTATCTCGTCACCCGAGGTGAGGGAAGAGGTGACGCTCAGTCAGAAATGCAGCAGGGGGGTTGAATTCCTGAAGGTGAAGCAGAGATCAGGGCACTCAGCCGAGTCTGCCGGTGCTGTAAAGTGATGGGGACGCTCGTCACCCATTTTTCTTTTGGCTTTGGGGGGAAATTGTGAAAAGTATCGGTCGTATTGATACCTGACTTAAAATGTCCAGACCCACTTAAGCTCTGTAACGTACTATTGAGCGCTCCCCTTTTTTTAAACTGGATTTTTAGCTCAAATATAGGAAAGCATTTAATCAGCTTGTTAATTGAGGTTATACATTTCTACATTAGAGAGACAAATTAAGCAAGCTACTGTGGTACCAGGAAACATCTGCTAAACAAAGGCAAACTTAATGATAAACAAAATTAGGTTCTCTTCTAGTTGGGTTTCATCCATCTGTACCCAACTAGTGTTCACTTTTAAAGAAGGCAGAGATAGAAGCTATTGCTTTTAATCCATTTTGACAGAAGAAAGCAGCGATTAAGCAAAGCCACTGTGCTCTAATCTTTCCAAGTTTAAGCCAGGCCATAACGTGCCCATTATGCTTTCCAACTGGCATCCCTGGAACAGAAAAGATGCTCAACGCTCCAGTCAGGCTGTAGCTGTTCAGTTTATTCAGACATTGATTTTACAGTGTGTAACAAAATGGTACCGTCTTCTTTTGGCATCGGAGGGGGGTCGGCATTCAGATCTTTCAACTGACAATGTGGTTTTATGATGTAAATTGATGGTTTATTTGCCAGAGCGGGATTAATAATCATTTTAAGGTGTTGCTGGCAGTTAGCTTCTGTAAAAGAGGTTGGCAAAGGAAAGATCTGGAGAGACTGGGGGCTCTTGCTCTCCGCAGCCCTTTTCGTGGCAACAGTTTGATTTAGATCCTCATTCCAGTTCAGAACTGGGTACAATGAGGAGGTTTAAACTGAAAGAGGGGAGATTTAGGTTGGGTATTTAGAAGAAATTCTTTACTCTGAGGGTGCTGAGACACTGGCACAGGTCACCCAGAGGAGCTGTGGATCCCCCATCCCTGGAAGTGTTCAAGGACAGGTTGGATGGGACTTTGAGCAACCTGGTCTAGTGGGAAGCGGGAAGGTTTGGAACTAGGTCTTTAAGGGCCCTTCCAATCCAAACCATTCTGTGATCCTCCAAGCTCTAAAACCCTGAAGCCACGGAGATGAAAGCCAGCAGCTCTGACTAGTGGTCTACACCAAAGCAGAGCTACCCTGTGTATGTTCTTGGAGCAGAAGGAAGCTCGAATGTGGTTCTATGTTTGTGTTTTGCCCGTGTTCTTATGTACTGGTGTTTATGTGGGATAATTTCTATTTGAAATTTCTATAAAAGATGAAATTCTGCTCTTGTGACTACATGGAATGAAGAGGGGCTGGTAGAGAAGAGGGAGGCAGGGTTCATCGCAGTGTTAGAGCACAAAGTTGCAGGCAGGGTTGGAATGAACCTTAGCAGGTCAGCCCAGCTGTGCCCGGATACCAAACCAGGCTTCACCATTTGCACCATTGCTTTTGGCTTGTTCCTAAACTGTCCGGTGACAGAGTTTGTTCCTTTTCTGTCTTTTCCACTTCATCCCTTAATCTGCAGAGCCTCGTTTGCAGACCTGCGCCCCAGGCCGTTGTTTCACCCTGTATTTATGCAGTTGATTCATCCCTGTCTAAATGTAGTTCTTCCACTTGTCCCTGTTGAGTTTCATCTTCTCTTTTTCAGTCTGATTTCCCAATTTGCCAAGATCACTTTGAATTCTAGGGCCCATCCTTCAGTGCATTTCCCATCCCTTCCAGGCTGGTGTCACTGGCAGATTTGGACTCGATGATCTTCAGGGTCTTTTCCAACCTAATTGATTCTTTGATTTAATAACTGGGATTACTGGTATCTGAGAGGGACAGCTGTAATGTCATCTGTGCTACCGACTGTTACAAGCCAGAGGTTTCCTTTGAAATACCCCGTTGAAATATTTCCCATATTTGTAACAGACTCGGTATACGATGCGTCTTTCGGGCAACATCGCTGAAATCCGGTTTCTTTCCCTCACCAGATGTGAAGCCATCTAACATGTTGGTGAACACGCGAGGGCAGGTGAAGCTGTGTGACTTCGGGGTCAGCACGCAGGTAATTCCCCCGTTAGATATCCGCCCGCTCTCTCCTGAATGTCAAAATCACCTGGCTGCCAGACAAACAGCCCCCCAGCAAGCTCCCCTCTGCTGGGACAGCCCTATTCATCTTTAATCTCCGGGCGACTTTTCTTCATCTGAATATGATTGTTCATTGTTTAATGACAGTAAAAACTGCTGATATTGTAATTACTACTTACGAATAGCAAACTTCATTGATATGCAGCTTTGATATGAAAGCGTTTTGGCCAGACAAAAGGGAGGGCAGAACGAGAGACGTGTCTGGGGAGCCCAACTGGCCCACAATAAAAATTAATATTGGGAGTAACAATAGTAGTGGGCTTTTACAATGTGCAGCACAAATTTTAATTAATTTCCATTTTGGGCCTCCCTGGAGAACTTCTCTGATAGTGACCCATGAGCTTGCTGTGATGTTGATTTGAATTTCAGCACCTTTACTCTCCGCCAAACACGAGGACCAAAGAGAAGGTCAGCCTTGTATTATAAGTTGTCAGAGCCTGTTGTCCCTCCAGCGTATTTAGCGCTCGTTGCATTCGAGTGATGAATGTGGCTTTATTCACATCTTGAGCCAGCTGACTGAGAAATGAGCGCGTGCAATCCCACTTCAAATTGACTTTTTATATCAGACTGGTTTGGGGTAGTAAAGCGATAAGCATCCTGTTTAACAGAATTGTTTAAGGTTATCTGCCATAAACCGTAATGCGGCGCGTGTTTAAATTGGAACCCTCGTTCCCAACAAAAGAGAGATTTAATCATTTTTAATGCCTTTGCAGATAAATTTGTTCCCTTTTACATAATTTTTAGTTGATTTATAGGAATGATGATTGTAGGTTAAATGAGGAATAATTGCCCATTTTATTTCCACATTATCTTTATATTGTTCTAACAGACTGTTTTGTCTGATAGCTGGTGAATTCTATAGCCAAGACGTATGTCGGAACAAATGCTTATATGGCGGTAAGTGGATTTATGCAGGAATAACATTTAAATAGATGTATTTGTTCACAGTCTCGTTCTGTGTAATGTGGGATATGTTCTAAATCAATTCTCAAACTTCATCTCTCCCCGTCCCCGCCATAAGTGATGTCTTAATTGTGCGCGTCAAGAAGCGGCTCCCTTTTGCTGTCTCGCAAACCCTATTTGAACTCAAAGAGGGAGATTGAGACTGGAGAGGAGGAGAAATTGTTGGTGCTGAGGGTGGGGAGAGCCTGGCCCAGGCT
>JANHFX010020519.1:48873-63431 GCA_027560015.1 Chloroceryle amazona | reverse complement strand
GGGTGGAGGCCCCTTGAGCCGGGGAGGGTTTCCAAGCCATGGAGCTGTGGTGCTGAGGGCCAGGGGTCAGTGGTGCCCTGGCAGTGCTGGTGGAACAGTTGGACTCCATGACCTGAAAGGTCTCTGCCAACCCAAACGATTCTGTGATTCTATGAAGGTGATGATATTTCTGTGTTGCATCTTCACAGGCCAGGACAGAGTGGGCTGTTCCTAGGGTTTAAATAGCATTCTGCAGATTGATGGTTTGAGCTGGTTAATGGCCTTGCAAGATCTTCTCAGGAATATTTACACAATGCAGTGAGTCTCTCCCTGCGAGATTAAACACAGTGTTCGAATGTCAGCGTTCACAAGGGCTTTCAGAAAGGTTTCTCACAACCGTTGTTTCAAGCAGGAGAAAGTCTTCTCCAGATGAAGCGGTTCAAAGAGAATGTGATCGTAAATGCAGTGGTTCAGGAGAGGCCACGCTTTCTGCAGGTTTAGTCAGAACAAGGTCACCTCTGATTCAGGAAAGAGGTTTTTTTCATCAGTGAATGGTTCACTGGATGTTTTAAGAAACATAAATTTCGATGTCTTTCTAACACTGGGTGAGTGTTTATAGGAGAGATAACTGAGAATGTGTAAGTTGAGTCGAAATGCCTGTGTTACGATAATGTCTTGACCAGTAAAGTCAGATCTGGTGTGGTCTGGAAGAAGGGACAGGTAGCTCTGGTCTGGTGGAGACCTAAGGGTGTTAACGTAGCCTTCTTCACGCTGGTCTAGGCTGGCGACACAGTCAGAAACCCTTGTAGCCTTGACACCTTGAGCAATAAGCTCTCAGAAGACTTCTTCAGCTCGAGGCCAGTCCCACGAAAGAACTTCTCCCTGCCTGGAGCTGTTGTTTCGTCCTCTAAGAACGGTTCATTCAATCCATCAATGACTTGGATCATCTTTCTTGCACAGCTTGGTGAAGGCATGATACCAAAAATGTAGGTGCCCTTCCTTTCTGGAATAATATCATTAAGGTGAAGCTGAATAATCTTTCGGTGAATTACAAGTGATGTTTCTAGCAGCAGATTAACCAGAAGTTACGTAGTCTTGGTGCTGGTCTTTTGCATCTGGGCAGTTTTTCACATTTTAGAGCTGGAAAGTTAACAGAGACAATTATCGTTACTCTTTCACACCATAAATTTCTTGCCAAATCAATGTTAACCAAAATGAAAATACTTAATGCTGAATCCTTGCCTTCAGATCTTGTAAATCTTTCCAGCATCTGACTGGAGCTGACTCTGAATTACAATAATGACATAGTGGAACATGTCACAGGGGATGCAGGTCTCTTGCTTTACTGAATATTTTAAGGGTTTGTGATGCTGGAGAGCCCTTGCGATGTGGGGAGACACGCAGAAGGTACTCAACGCGCACGGGAAATGAATCTAGCCAACAGAGCGGTCGTGGATTCGAATTGAAGGGGGAATTCCACATGATATTAGCAAAACTCCTTTAATTTGCATTTGCTCTCCTCTTTGAAACCTTCTTAACTTCTATTTTTTTTTTCACCTTCCTCTCTTTCCATGAGCATCTTCTGAACCAGACGTACAGAAACCAATTTGGTTCTGCGCGCTTTGTTAATTGGCATGTCATCTGGTCCTCCGAGACCCCTCTTCAACATGATCGCTGTTTTATTGAAGTGGTTTGAGTGATGTGTTAAATGATGAAAGCAAGGACGGCGGCTTAGAAAACTGTCTCAAAAAAGGTGAAGAAGCTGCTCAAAGAGCCACACAAGGTCACTGTCATTAAAGTAACACTGTATTGACATGGGGATTGGTAGTGGAGACACCCAGGCTCTTGCTGATGGAACTGTTAAAAAGGGAAGTTGGCGTTCGCTGTAGGATTTTTAAAGTCATCTCCATTTAGTGGTGTCTTACTCCAACCCCTACGACTTCAGTTATAGCGTCTTAATATAAAAGTGTGGGACCGAGCTAGCAAGGGCTGCTCTGATGTAGCATAAAATAAAATAGCAGCTACGTAAATCTTCTGGTTTTCTCAAATGTTCTTCTGAGCCTCTAAGAAGTCTTGAATTCCTTTGCTGCGAAGCTATGGGTAATGAGAAACTTCTGAAAGTTAAGAAAAACTGTCACCAAGAAGTTAGCGTGAAAAGCATCAGGGCCTACAGGAAAGCTGGGGAGGGGCTCTTTACAAGGGTGTGTAGCAATAGGATGAGGGGCATTGGATTTAAACTGAGAAGGGTAGATTTAGACAACTTCTTTACTCTGAAGGTGGTGGGACACTGGAACAGGTTGTCCAGGGAGGTGGTGAAGACCCCATCCCTGGAGGCTGGAAGGGATCTTAGAGATCATCTAGTTCCAACCGCTCTGCCATGGGTGGAGAAGAGCGTTGAGGAAGAGCTTTGGTGGGGCTCTGTAGGGCTGGTGTGTTCTCAGGACCTCCTGCTTCCACAGCAGGTTGCTTGTTGGTGGTCTCCTGGATTTTACCACCTCAGAGCTGCCTGCTGAGGAGTGTTGGCACGCTCTCCGAGTGGTGTTGAGGAGCAGAGTCTCCTACGTGTCATGAGGAGATGGAAGGTGAGGAGAAAGAAGTGTTGGGAAGGGATTGAAGTGGACTTGGAATCCGAGCTGTTTGTTGAGGCAAAGCGTAGGTTTGTAGATCTTTGCCAGAAGATCCAGGGCTCATTTTATCTACGGATAGAATTGGAATGGTATCAATATAATCACTATATTGAAATGTGGGGAATTAAAGTCATTTGCATATGCCACAAACCGGGTGTATTTTGGAGGTAGCATATGAGCTCATGGGCTTGGCTGATGACCTTGTGCACCTCCTTTTGTATCACATCCTAGTCTCTACTTTTCACTGTCTTCTGCTGAGGGAAAAACAGCTCCTCTCCTGCATTTCAGGCCTCCTTTTAAAGTACACTTTTCTTGCAGAGATTATCAGTACTCTGTCCTTCGGGGAAAAGGAGTTTCCATATCAGTTCTAATGTTAGAAACAAGTTCTTAAAACTCCCAGAATGAGAGCTTGGGTCTTCAGTCACCAGAGTTCTGTGTTACCTGTATATTTGCAAGAGCTTTCAAGGGTTGTTAGTGGGTTTAAGCTTTGTTTCAGTTGTGTGCATTCCCCCACACAGGAACACCAGCATAAACGTGCCTTACATCGTGTGTTTCAGGCACACGTACGTGCCTCTTCAGAGAGGTTATCACTCATTCCGTGCAATGTCAGCGCTGTGGAGTCTTAGATCAGCACCCTTGGGCTTGGAGCACAGAAGAGCTCACTCAGACCACAAAGGCAAGGAGGAGGAACACGTTTGAAGAGGGTGCTACAAGAGAAGAAGCTTTGCTTTAAGATGATTCCTGTAAAGCACTTCAGTCTTTAAGATGTTTAACTGCATAAAACTGATGTAAAGACTCACATGTATATAATCTGGTCAAGGGCAGGAGGTTTCAGAAGGAATCTTTCTAAGGAGTCTAAAACATGTGATCAGTGACATATCATCAGCTTTGAAGTGATCATGGTTCAAGATCAAGGTTGTGAGCTGACCTGCAGGAAGCTCTGCAGACCACAATTTCATCTTCTGCAGGATTTTACTTCAAGTGTGGACATTATGCTTGGTCCTCCATCACTTTTAGACCCTTACCCGAACAACAGGTAGACAGATGTGGTGGGGAATTCTGAGACCCAAAGCTTGATGGTACAGCATAGGTTCTGTAGTGGCACTGTAGACTTGGTGAAGGTTTGCTAGAAAGGGCTGGAATCGTGATGGGATAACTGTGGGTATCTTTGTGACTGCTAGAAGGTGACCGTGCAGTCACCTATGGTGCAAAAGCTATGCTGAGTAGAGGCAAGAGGAGTTTTAATTAAGATAGCCCATTAGAAGATGAGCTTAAGGTAAAGGTTGGACCTGAGGAGCAATTTGTTTGTGGAAAGGGTTGTCCAGGGCTGTCCCAGGCTGCCCAGGGCAGGGGTGGAGTCCCCGTGATCCCTGGAGGGGTTTTCAAGCCCCCGTGGAGCTGTGGTGCTGAGGGACACACTTTTAGTGATGGTTTGACAGGGTCAAGTTAACAGTTGGAGTCACTGATCTTAAAGACCTCTTCCACCCAAACCAGTTCTACGATTCTGTGTTTCATTCCTGGCCTTACTCAGCTTTCATGATGTGTGGCTGAGAAGAGACTCGTGCCTTGAACCCCTGGCAACTTGCCCTCTGATAATTGCAGAGGTGGGATTCTTTAGTAATGTATCTTTCAGATAGGATTAAAGGAAACAAGGAAATAAAAAGCGGGTTTTTTTTGCCTTGAGCTTCATCCTGTTCCTCTGTATTTTTAAGGACTGTAGGTAGTGTGACATTTGTGCCTTGCACGGCCAAATCCTTGCAGGCTTTGCTTGTAGCACGCACCAAATTTTGCTCTATAACTCAAATTTGTCTCTATGCAGAGTATTTCTGTAGTTTTAATCACTCTGTACAGAATAACGCCTCAGAAACTTGTTCTTAGGAAAAAACTGGCCTAGATTTATATTAATTTTTTACCCCTTGAGCTATTTCAAGCAATTTCTCCGAGCAGCAGCCGTTCCCTCCCTTTCCTCCTCCGCCATCTTCGACGGCCACCGGCCTGAAGACAGACAATGTCCAGCTACTCGCGATCTTTGTGGTAGCGGAATTAGAAGTAAAAGTACCAGTGCCTGAGGGTTGGGTCATGAATTAATAATTGCTGTGTGGTGGGGGAGAGCCCGTCAGAATAGCTGAGAACGGGGAAGTTGCCTCGCAGAGCGCTATCAATCACTCAGTGACCATAACTTCCAGTAATTAGTGTATTTTATGGGCCTTTGCTTCAGTGACTCGGAAGCACATATGCTCCACTCACAGCTAAACTTAGCCAGAGTAATATTCCGGGATGATTTATCCGCTTGCTGCGCTGGGATGTAACCCTATATTAGGTGAAGATTGTGAACTAAGCTGCAATAAAGTGTAAGTTTAGGTACAGTTTGCGCGGGTTGAGACCTCCATGTATCATGTTCCTCAGCAATTGCTCTTAGGCCGCTGCGGGCCGGCGAAATAAATAATACGCTTCTCTACCTGAGTGGATAGATGAGTGGACAATTAAGGGATAACGCGTGTATTTGTAATCGGTAGGGTCGTGTAATGTAGATTAATGTTCTCTTTCCTCGTACTGCGTGGCGTTGCTGTTTCTACTTTTTAGAAGTCGATGATTTAGACGTATTCCCGAGCCCAGGCTGCATTTCCACATTATTGAATCATTTTGTCGTGGTAGGTGAACCCTCACACCAGTGGAGATGGAGAACGGCCGAAGCCGAGCTGCGTTTCCACCAGCACAACCAGATCGGAACATTTATTTATTTTTCCTGTAGCCATCGAACCCAAAGCCAGCAAACAAATAAGCAGAAGGCTCAAACAAGTGGTCTTGTGAATCTTTACGGACCATTTGTGCAAATTTTGCACCTGACGATTTCAATGGCTGGGCCCTGAAAGGCCCATCCGTGTCCCACCTTTTTCCCTTTAGAAAAGGAGCCGCTATTCTGAGCAACACCTTTGAAGACAGAGCAGTAAAAGCCTGGTAATAGAAGGGATTTGTGGCGAGGAGGAAATGTGCAATTTAATCATGATTGTCTGCGGCCTTTTCGTTTGCGAGTGCATTTACTATAGTTCATATTTAAAAGAAGCCAAAGCGAAACTAATTATCTTTAATTAAGGTGAATTAGGCTTTGATTTTTAATATATTTTATGTAGAGAGAGCTCCAACTCATCTGCTCAAGCTAAGGAATGTCCCAAAGGTTATTAGGGCATATTTCTGTTGGGCCTGACGGTATTAGTAATAACCTTCTTCCTCATAGGCCTAGACACGAACAAATATGTCACTTCATCAGTCTCTGTTACCCGTGCTTATGCCCCTCCGCAGGGGTCGCAGATTCCACAAGTTATCAGCTAATGGCGTTATACATTAAAAATTGAAGCTTTCCTCACTCTGAGGCCTTTCAAGGCTTTGTTCTTAAGCCCCAGACACTTCGGAGTGCAGCTGCAAACTATAGGCAGAAGATTAAATTAATTTGTAACTCTTTTTTTCGTCCTGCATTACTAAATCCTGCACATTTAATTGAAACCCTACTTCAAGATGCTTTGTGTTTCTGCTCTTCTTTGTTGTCAGTTTAACCTCAGAAGCACTTTAATGCTGGTAAATTGCTGTTATATCCTTTTGGATTCCTTTTTTTTTTTCTTCTTCTTTCCCTTAACTGTGCAATAAGAGGACAGTGAAATTGATATTAGAAGGAAAGAAGAAATCTTCCAGTAGTTTTTGAGGTATTTAATATTTATTAAGGTCCATACCCTGCAGAGTTTCAGGTGATTTTTAAGCCGCCTATCTGGGAATGTATAAATTGGTCTTGGAATGAAATTTCACTGAGGGGAATTTTATGTTATCCAGTAGTTAAGTCTGATTTTTAAAGTTTCCTGTGTCTGAATGTTCCAAAGTGGCGGCTGCTTTTCCATAAAATGAGGGTTTAACTGCGGTGCACAATCTAAATGCAAAATCCTTAGATGGAAATTTAATTGTGTAAAATGTGCACGAGGTAATTAAGAACAAATTTTAGAACATTTCAGACTATAAAGTCCTCCTTCAGCTAGATCACTAGCGATATCGCAAGTGCTTATTTTCAATTTGCAGTTATGCTGAGAAACATGGAATGTGTCTAAATTAAGAATAAAAACATCCCGTGCTTTTCGGTATAACTGTAAATTAAAAAACAACTTGCACAACGTCGACAGTAATCTAAGTGGGAGACTTTATTGCCTGAGTGTCCTAAAAATATGGTCTGAACTTCCTTCCCTCCGTCGCCCCCTGAACAGGGTACGGACCAAGTTGCTCTTGTAATTTTTATTAACAATGTACAGGCAGGAAAGGTAAGAGCGATGTAGAGAAAGCAGTTTGTTAGTGAGGATTTCTGTTTTCAGTTCCACAATTGTTAACTACGTTATTTCAACGGCTCGCTTGAATTTGGGGTTCACTTCTCTGCACATTGAATGTGAGAAGAGGTTCGAGTCCCTACCGAAGCTGCCTGCCCCGTTCTTTTTGCCTTCCCTTATTGATTTTTAGATATCATTGGATAAAAATCAGCACACACACACACCCTGTACTTCTGCCTGTTATTTAATAATCTGGGATTATTTCTCTGTTTATCAGATGCTGGTTTAAAATCTGAGAGTGACCCCACTCTCTGTACATCCATCTGCACCTCAGTCCAAACCTGCTCCTAGCAGGTACTTTGCACATCATTTTTCAGGACACAACCTCACTGAACGCCACGAGATGAGCGTTTTAAGTGCTCTGGTGGTCTCCTATGTCTAAGAGAGAAGAAAAAACTCACACACCCCAACACCCCCCATAAAAAAACCCTACATGGATATGTTGCTCTAAAGCGAAATGGTGTAGGAAAGTGTTTTTCTGACGTATTTCTTGCTGATTGTGGTCTGGTTCTCACATTTCCACACCATGCTGGCATTAGCAACTCTCTGGCCCTATTTAAAATGATGTTTCTTACAGTTCTTCTCTAGTGGGAAGGTATCTGTAGGGAAATGAGAACCAGCTCCTTAAAATTTAAGTATTCCCTTCTCCCCTCCTTAATATCCAGAGCTACCTAAGTTACTGGTCAGTTCCTGAACCTATCTGGTGTGAATGGAAATGAAGAATTTTTATTATAAAGCCTGAAAAATAAAATTGCAGGTTCTTGAGTTACATCACGTCACTGCAGAGGAGACAAGTTTTTGATAGTGCTTTAGTTTGGGGCTTGACTTTGTGTGTGTGTCCTGCTCTGGGGGGCTGCATTGACATGACTTCCTCGAGACAGATCATTGGGACTTTGAAAATTCCTTTAGTGAAGTTCTAATCTGTTTGATTTTTGGGGTTGTTATTCTTTTGTTTGGTTGTGTTTGTTTTTTTTCTTTAAGTGTGATGCTCTTTATAAATCTAAATCTACACACAGAGGTCATTGGTTGGCTGAACTTAAACCATTTTACTTAGTAAATTTAATTAAGAAAATACAGTGCAACTCATAAGCAAATGAGTTTTTTCCTAGTTTTAAACCAAACCACCCTCTTGAGTGCTGATTGCCTCGCTCGACCCCTGGTGATATAGAAACAGGCAAAATTAAAAAGGACATTAAAGCTTCATTAAATCTGAAACACATTTAGTACAGTGACATATCTGCAGGCTATTTCAGGGAAGATTACATACTCTTTGCTAAGTTTCTTAATTTATAATACCTTGACAATCTTGCGGGGAAGAAACAACTCAGAGCAGCTGAATTGAGTGACGGTTCAGGGGGATGGATGCAGAACTGGCACGTGATCTGTCTGTGTCTCTGTCGCTTCGTAGCTCTCAGGCAAGGAGCAGCTTTGCTGAGAAACCTGGGGGGGGGGTTAACAACCCCCCAAGAAATTGTTCCTGATGCTTTTAAGAGTCTTCGACGCTCGTTTGTACACCTTGTGCTTGTATCTGGCAGAAACCAGCTTTTTCCCCAATTATTCTGCTGCCCTTGAGAGCCCCCGCTGAGGGGTGTGGTGGTCAGGGAGAAGAATCATCAGTGAGAATGGAAATGCTTAGTTTGTAGCATCATTGAGGCAGCGGTCATTTTTCTGCTTAAATATCTGCAGACTGATGTCCCGCGCATATAGCCATTGTCATCTTCTTAGAATCATAGAAACATCTAGCTTGGAAAAGACCTTTGAGGTTATCGAGTCCAAGATTAACCCTCTTCTGCATGTCCACTGCTAAACCATGTCCTTCAGCACGTATCTACACGACTTCTAAACACATCCAGAGATGGTGATTCAACCTCTTCCCTGGGCAGCCTGTCCCAGGGCTCGACAACCTTTTCAGTGAAAAAATTCTCTCTAATGTCCAACCTAAACCTCCCCTGGTGCAACTTGAGGCCCTTTTCTCTTTTCCCATCACTTGTTGCTTGTTCTACAGTGGGGTAAGGGTAAGGTTCCTACAAGTCTGTAGCTGTTGTAATGAGCTTTCAGTAGGCATTGGAAGAATGAGGATTTCCTTTCCTTCTGTTCATGGAAAGGCATTTGGCATTTATAGGTTTATTTCTAGGTTATCCCAGCTGCAGCACTTCTTGGGCTCTTGAGCAGCTTGTTGGAAGTTAAGGAGGGTCCTCCCAAAAGAAGAGAAGGTGAAAAAGGGTGTGTTTTAGTAGCTCCTGGTCCTTAAAACCGAGCTTTCAGAGAGATGAGTGGCACGATAGAAACACCTCAGAAAAAACCCTGTGCGTTGTTGCTCTTAGGAGTCCTTGGCCAACACCTTACTGCTAGATCAGAGTGTAACAGCTCCTTCTCACTCGTTACCCAAGCTCCCCTCGAGGACATCTTTGGGAAGTACTGGGGTGGTTTCTCAGAGAGGCATGGAAATGTGGATAGGTAGTTGTTGTAACTGGGATGTGTCCGCAGTAAGTAAGCGTGCAGAGATATTGTACAAACTGAGTAGCCCCTTCAGAACCCCCTCGATAATGTCTGTAGACTTTCTCAGGACAAATACTATCTCAATATTCTGATTTCTCTTGAGCATCTCTTACACAGATGCTTCAAGGCCTGCTCTGCTTTTCCAAAGTCTTTCCTCTGAGGATCTGGAAGAATTTTACTGTGACTGCTAAGGCTCTCAGCCCAATGGCCAGTACAGTACTAGGCTGGAGTTGCAGACTCCATCTCTGCCGTTTTCTGGTTGCTTCCACTCATGCTGTCAGCTTCTTCTTACTACCTTCTCACGACCTTTCTCCTGAACTGGTGAGGTTTGAGTATGTCTACTGGGCTTTGCCCCATCAGCCCTCCACCTTGCTACGGTTCTGTCTATGCCTTGCTCACACTTGGGATTGTTTTGTGCTGTCAGCTGGGCTGAAATTTCATCATAGGAGCTCAAATATGCATGGCAGGTGCTGTGAAAGAGCTTTCACCCAGCACTGACGTGTGGTTCAGCTTTTGCAGTGAATGACACGATGGCCTAGACCTTCAGCACTGGTCTGATGTGACTAGATGGAGTTTACCGTGCAGATGAACGTGATGATAGTAGTGCGTGCATCACCTTTTTGGTAGAGCTTCTGAAGGTGATAAAGGGAGGATTTGGGAAGGCTAACCGAGGTTTGTTTTACTGTGGCTCCTCTAAAGTGTGGAGGGAGGAGGGTTTCTCCAGAAAGCAGGTCAGAACAGAGCTGCTCTGAATGCCCTTTTGGAGGAAATAAAAACCCAACCCTCATCCTTCACTGAATAGTAGACAAAATAACTTCAACTAGTTGTATTTTTCTGGAGTTGTCTGCAAGATTACCAAGTGGGAAAACCTCAAGTCTTGTAGAAGGGGTTTATCGTGGAATATAGATTAGCTAGGGCCTTATGGCAGCGGTGGCGGTGGGTCTGAGACTGAGACCAGCACACACCAGTTGATGTATAAAAGCAGCATCGGCAACAAATCCGGTCGATACCACCTGCAGCTGAAAGTAGATCTGAAGCAAGGACCGAGTATCGTTTTGCGGGTGCCGTGTTCTCTCCGGATCCCTCCCGGCGGATTCCTGGCTGGGTTTGACACCGATAAGGCGCAAACCTCAGCCGTATAACCCAGATTTTACCCTGAGCCAGTTAAGGAAGGACTTTGGGAGTTCAGCGCCTGCTCTACAATACCTGTTCACCGCAGATAATTATCAGCAAAGGTCAGTGTCGTTGGCCTCGCTATTGAGGCTGAACTGGTTTAATTTAGAGAGTCCTCAGGAACTTGGGCATCAAACGGGTACAGACAAAAGAGCTTGAGAAGCACAGGAACGTTGAGAAAGCAGGACGAGGGGTAATTGTTGTGAACGGCTCCATTCTAAATACAGCTCTTTGTGTGTTTTCCGAATGACTTCTGCTGACATTTTCCAATTTCTACAATAGTAAGAGTTGAGTACTTTTCTCTCTCTAAGAAAATGTGCCCTCCATGCAAATCTATATAACTAGACAAATATTATTTCCTTTCCCAGCTTGCTCTTGGGAGGTTTCCATATCCTCAGGTAAGATTGTTCATTACTGCTGTTTGCCACTGTGACATTCATTCCTATGTATGAAGGTGCAGAGAGCAATTGTGAACATTTGAGCCACATACAAATAAATCTGTCCTGTTAAATTGAAAAGTGGTATCTGGAAGGAGTCATTTAGAAGTCTCTATTGATTTTTTTTATTTATTTATTTTCCCTCTTCTCCAAACTCTTTCGATCTGGAGACAGTGAAAATTATGATGATGTTAATGATTGTTTTGTTGTGGGATGAAAACATAATCCAGTAGGCACGACAGTGCTTTTGAAGCAGGGTGGTGTATCTTCTCCTTTCTTCTATTTTACCTTTCAATTCCGATTTTGAATAACGGTACGGCGGCCTAAAACCTTCTCAAATCACAAACACAATGTGAGTGGAATACTTAAGGGAGCTCTGCATTCTCCCTTCTAAGAGGACCTAATAGTAGGATTTTATTTAGATACTGACATTTTCTACCTTTCCACCGACCTAACTCAGTTTCCTCAAAGTTGGTGCTGAAACTCCTTCCATCTTCAGTGGCCAGGGTGTTAACCACGTAACATTTTACTTGAAAAAATGGGAAGCTCTGAACAAAACAACCAATCCAGAAATAGGCTCGGTGCTTACTTTAAATTCTTCTTGCAAGATGGATGTTAAAATTCATAGTAACAAACTCTTCTGTAGTTGCTCCAATTATTCTTTCCTGGGAGAGGGGGGAAAAGTGAAGTGTCCAGGGACTAAACTGAATTATTTGAATGTGGTTTTTATGTTTTCGTATGTTTTATGAACAGTGTTTTCTGCATCTTGGTCTATACAGATCAGAGTGCCTGGAGGCATGTCTGATTTAAAGGTGGTGTTGGTCTGTGCTCTTTAAGCATCTATTAACTTGCTATTATTATGCAAATAACTGTTGTAATACACATACTAATTTATGCATGGTTAGATTATGCAGATGCCTCACAAACATGGTTATTGAATAATAGGCTGGGACTCATTCTCTCCCATTTTTATAAGCTGTTTTAAGCAAATTCTCCTGACACTTTTATGGACTTGCAAAGGTTTTGCCTATGTAGAAATACACTGATTTTTATTTGTTTTTTCCCCCCCTCTTCCTCATCTCCTATGGAAAATGTTTGCTGACCGGCAGAGCTGTAGCTGAACGCGCTTTGCATATTTTATCCATATTTTAAACTGTACCCTCTCCTTTGAAGAGAGGCTTGAAAAGCAAGCTCTTGTGTTTGAAGTGTCCTCCACACGTTGGCTTCCTCACTTGTGCTCGCGGAGGGTCTCGGTGGTCATTGTATTAGAACATTAAAGCCAAGTGGCGCGGGCTACGGTTTAAGTTAAGCCTCCGTTCACGGGAGCGTTGGAGCTCGGGGAAGGAAGTTGGAGCGCCCGCGTTACGTACGAGTTTGGACAAAAAGCTCTCTTCCGAATGGGGAGCGAAACGCGATTGCTGGTGTAAGATCCTTTTTTTTTTGCTGTTCTAATTAAAACAGCGGGTCGGGTTTGTGAAGGAATATTTGGCAAGGCAGTAGCGCGTGAAATTGTATATATTTTTTAATGTAAAACAGTTGAGGAGGTGAAACTTTAAACGTAGCTATTAAGCTTTGCGAGCAACTGCTTTTCATAAAGATTTTTACGTGAAGAATACGTGTTTTAGAGATGGACTGACATAGCTGCTCTCAAGAAAGCCTAGAAAACCCACTCTGATGAGGAGGATAATTAGCAGGGTTTGGGGTTTTTTCACATCGAAATATCTATTTATCTCCCCACGCAAGGGCCTGATCCTGCTGTCGCTCGCTTGAGTAAATCCTCCTCGCTTCAGTGGGCTCGTTCAAATGACTGAAGCTGCTCGTATGTGTGCTGGCAGAATTTGTCCCTCAATAACCTGAAATTACTTCTCCCTGAAAATAGAAAGTCTGGATACGTGTTGGAGAACACCTGAAATTTCCTGCCAGGGAACGTTTGTCTCCAGCTGGAGCTGGGGAAAAAAAAAAAAAAAAGAAAAAGAAAAAAAAAATATTTTTTTTTTCCTTTTTCTCTGTTTTTAAGACACAGACAAATGGTGTGTGTAAATTCAGTTTAAATGAATAAGATTTATAGGGGGAATCATCCAGCGTGGAAATGCAGGACTCCCGCAATATGCCAGTTAAGACTAAAAGATTTTTATTTTTCCTTTAATACAATATTTTAATGATAGCTCTTATCCCTTCTCATTTCCCACAGCTCTCAGAAGTATTTCTTTTGCTAACACTTATTCCTCACGCCGTCATTATTTACTGTTACACGTATGAGAGAGTCTTATCTTGAGAATCTTAAGCATGCAGGCAACTCACACAAGTTAAGTTGCTTATGGGTGTGTTTAGAATTACAGAAATATATTTTTTTTTACCCTGCTATATCCAGCTAACTTCATAATCTGCAGCTAACTGGCCACGGGAGCGATCTCAGCAGCGAAATAACAAACAATAACCATCAGAAGAAACTTTCCCACTATAAAAACTTGACGTGGGGAACTCTAATCCTTAAAATACAGTGAATTTCTATCGCTAGCGATGGGTTTCGTCGTGTCAGTTTTAGTTTTCCTGGCAATATGCCGTAGCATAAAACTCCTTTGGGAAGTCGTAGGGTGTGCCAGTGTAGGATTTTCTGTGGATACAAATGGAAGCTCTTAGAGGTATCTTCCTCCCCTGATGCGTTTGGCAAACTCTGGTGACACTAAGAGGGACGGCGCACGCGCTCACCAGAAAAGACTCATTGGAACAAAGTTCTTTCCTGCATAAGCATCTAAATCCAAAAGGAAGCCTCGTTCTCCAAAGCCAGTCCTTAGTCCATCCATCTTTTTAGCTATTTGACAGCGGCACGTAAGGAAAACAAGTTTTGAATTTCTTTTAAAAGTTTCACCTTCATTTAAATGATTTTAATTTTAGGAATCTGTGCAGAAAGAACCATAAAAAAAACCCCCAAACTAAACCAAACTACCCAACCCCAAAAGCCACCTCCCAGGAGCTTTCATTCCATTTGAAGTTAGCGCCCCAAAGCCGCGCGGTTAATCGCGGAGCTTCGAAGGCAGCGTATTGTCTAAAAAACGTGGTGGGGGCCACGACTTGAAAAGGATTGCCCACTAAATCTTCTCGGCTTGCAGTCAAACTTTATACGGAGCGGGATGTTCAAAGGATGCGCCGCATCCATGAGGGAAATATTCCAAAGAAATAGGCGGCGCTCGGCTGCCGGGGGTTTAATCAGCGATAGGCAAATGCGGATTGCGACCGCTGTATTTAAGATACTTTTGCATTTAGAGCGATATTTTCCTTCCTTTGGCCACAATTCCAAAAAATTACATAAAAACGACCCGAAGTTTGGTGGGGGGAAAAAAAAAAATTCCACCAAAAAAATCCTGTCCCCTATTTCACACCCTCCCACCCCACCGCCCCCCCCCTAAATCTGAGCAAATACTTCCCCCGGTATTTTCAAGCCTTTAATGTTTTTAAAACCCATTAATTTTTTTCTTTTCTTT
>JANHFX010020519.1:41641-48773 GCA_027560015.1 Chloroceryle amazona | reverse complement strand
TTTCACACCCTCCCACCCCACCGCTCCCCCCCTAAATCTGAGCAAATACTGCCCCTGGTATTGTAAAGCTTTGAATGTTTTCACACCCCATTAATTTATTACTTCTCTTTCCTCATCTTTAATTTTTTTTTTTTTTTGCCGTGGTGTGGTTTTTTTTTTTTATTTTATTTTATTTTTTTTTTTTAAACTCAGACTCCCCGCTGCTACAGCGATTTTCATCTTGTTGTTAATTTTCCCTGCTCCATATGGAGCTCCAGACATTTCACCTGGAGGCTGTACTAGATTTTGCTGTAGCGATCGCACTTCCGGAGGCCAAAACTGTCATTTAAGGTTCCCGGTGCATCTGTCTACGCCAGGCTTTTTTACACTGGCACCGGGAGAGTGTGAATAACAAATTGGATGCACCTGAGATTCGGATGATTAGTGGGTTTGGTGAAATCCGGGCGACTCGTGAGCGGATGGCTGAAGGGCTGGGGAGGACTAACCAGCTACCCCGAGCTCACACCTTACGCTGGGGCTGCGGCGGGGAGAGCGCGGAGCATCCCGGCAGCCTGAACACGGAGAGGAGCGAATATTTCATCCTGCCTTGTCATTGATTAGAAAAGAGCCTTTAATTTCATTTCACCCCATGTTGTGATTAATTTGCATTCTTTGTCAGAAGTTAATGGAGTTTTTTATGGTTCACTCTGAAATCCTTGAAGACATCAGAGTTGATCTGATGTTTATACAACCGCCAGCGGAATTTTTTCATTTGATTGATGGAGAGCTTGATGTTATTCCAAACGGCTTTTTAAGCTGTTTTTAAGAATTATTTGAATGAAATGCAAGCAAGATATTGTTATAACGATCAAGATTATCTGTTAAAAATCTGTTTCAAATAAAGAACATGATAAGTAGAAAAAAAAGATCAAAAAGACAGGAGAGATGATGAATCCGGAAGATGATATTTGGTAAAATAGATAATCTGAGGATTCAAATAAGTTCTTTCAAAATGGAGTGAAAGTAAAAGAGACCTTGATTTCGGGCTCTTTTTAAAGAGGGCTTATTTTTGCAGCAGGATAAATAGTGGAAATGAATTAGTGAAGGATTTAGTGCCACTTAGATTTCTTTATTTTTTTTTTTTTCCCCTTCATTTTTTTTTTAATCTCCCTGCTTTTTCACCTTCATTTTCCCGGCAGTGTGAGCACAGAGCCCTCGTGTCTCTCGCTCGGAGAGACAAGACTGTCAGGCCTGTTAGTTCAACAAAATGATGACATATTACTCGTCTGGAGGAAGAGACCTTCTTAAATCCCACTGCAAAGAAAACATAAGTGGATAATAGGAAATTTTATAGCCCAAGAAAGCGCTGGCTGTAGACTTGCCATTGGTTTGCTTTATAAAGAAAATACACAGGCAAAAAAAAAAAAATAATTAAAAAATAAAAAGAAATAATAAATCCTCGGTGCAAGAAATCTGCTTTTTGCTCCTCCTGTGTGGGAAAGGTTTGTACTTTTACCAAACCCCCAGCGTATCAAAAGCATCGGAGAGACGATGCAGAATATGCTGCGGATGCTGGGCCAGATCCTGAGCTGGAGCAAATCACTCCGGGGAGACCAGGGGACAATGCAGCCTTACACCAGCTTTGGGACACGGCTCATTTTTGGTTTTTTTCCAGCAGGAAAAGATTTTTTTGCAAATGTTTTAGTTTTGGGTTGGTTGGTTGTGTTTTTATTGCTCATACAAAGCTGGGTTTGCGGGGGGGGTGGTTTATTATTATTTTTTTTGCAAGGTTTTGTTTTTATCCTTTCATCAGCAAATTCTAGCCTCGCTGTGATTTCTGCAAGTAAGATTTAATTATAGGTCAAAAAGCTACTGTGCAAGCGCTTCCATTTAAAACAGATTAATTTCTTTGCTGTATCTTAGTTTGCTAAATAATTGCATGGTTCTAAATGAAGTTGCTGCTTTTCTGATCCCCGTATTAACGTGCTCTGAGATTCTTTTTTGTTATATGTAATCCATACTATTGACCACATTTGGCCTGCTTTCATTTAAATGTAAGCAGGTTGTCAAGGAAAAAAATATTTAGTTTAACTTGGCATGCAAAGTAGCCATTTTACTGTTGTTTTTCCAATTGACAGAAACATCCTTTAAGCATTCATTTATTTTGTGAGAATAAATTGAGGGTTGGATCCAGCGTGTTTCCTAGTAAGAAAGAAATGTTTTTGCTTCCCCCATAGATCATTATACCCAACCATTTCAAAGACATTAAACACTGTTCAAATGCTAATGCCAAAATAGTGAATTAAATTATTGTACAATAGCTTAAATATGATAGATTTGTGCAAATGTTTTTGCTTTTGTAATGCATTCCAGAAATCGCTGACAATATTTTAAGTCATCTGCTATTATTTTAAACTCTTAGCAATTTGTTAACGTGGGTTTCACCACATATATCATTTGTGGGATAATATACTTCAGACACATTTTGCTTTATTATTTTTCCTCCTTAGGCAGAAATAAGTTTGAACTTAAATTTGATTTGTCTATTAGAAACTTGCTGAAAGATTTGAATTAAGCTTTCATTTTTTCCAGGGGTGTTTTGTTTTGTTTTTTTTTTTAAATGAAGAGATTTTTAGCAAAAAAAATAAATATATAAAATCCATTAGGAATCTGAAGGATGAAGACAAATTTATATTTTTTAATTTATTTTCATTTTCCTGGCTGGTTTGTTGTTGTTTGGTTGGTTTTTTTTAATGTAAAATTGATGTTTGAATATTATGGTCAAGCTTGGAAATATAACTAACTAGTAAATCCTGATTTAATAATACATGTTGAATATGTTTTAAAGGTGGCTTATTAGCTTATGATCTTGAAAGACTGATGTATATTTTTTTTGCTTTCTAACCCTGACAGTTACAGGCAGTCTGAGGGAGCAGGGTTAGGCTGTGTTTTGTCACCAGCATTCCAGGACGTGTTCTGGGTGTAAACCTCACTCCTGGTGTCACCGACATCACCTTCCAACCTGTAAAAAGTGCAGTTTACTCCAGTGGGAAAAAACAAACTACTGCAGATAATCCACCCACGGGCGCATCTTTGAGGTCAGGATGGAAGTTTGTGTTTCCCAGTTAGTTATGGTGTTGTCACCCTTCACAATTCACATGGAATGAGAAAAGGGCTTAATGCAACAAGCCCTTTTCTTGCTCCATCCAGTCCCTGTCTCACCTTCCCTGTGCCCAGACCTTTTTCACTGCAGAAGTGGAGCGAGATCCTGAAGGGAAATGATATTTGTTGCCATGAGGGGATTAAAAAAAAAACCCACCAAACCAACAGAACCATCCAGGAGGCAACACTGAAATCTCTTCAGAGAGACTTTTGCACATATATGAGCATCTCCTGCATGAGTTGGTGCTTCTGTGGAATGGGAGATGTTCCTGTGGTGCTCGGAAGGAAATGTCCCTCCGGGTTCTAATTCCCGCGGCGGGTGCCGTTGAGTGACTTGCCTGGGAGATGGGCCCTCCCTCGGAGGGAAGCTCACAGGAGGAGGATCGATTTGTTTGGTTGGGTTTAGGTGGCCATTTGCAAACTGTCAGCAAATATTGGATTTACTGAAAGTTTACATCTTCTGCACTTCGAGCAGGCTCCCTTGGCTGGGATGAGGAGGAGGCATCGTTCCTCCCAGGTCACCCAGGACCCCTGGAGATGAGCAGGGTCAAGGGTGCAGCAGATCCCTGTGATGTCTTGCCTCTTTCCTTACCAAGGGTGCTGCTGTGATCACTCAGGAATCCAATTCAGACAGCGCTCAGGCCGTTTGAGATGCAGGGGAACCTGCTCCTCACACTTCTGTGAGGCACTTCTGGAGGTGGTCGTAGCAGTCCCAGCGTTTGCTCTTCCCTAAGTTCATGGACCGGTAATGCTGAGGGCTGTGTTTCCATCACAGCACATATGACCATCTCCTCCTCCTCTGCTGGCTGATAGTGGTGCCTCAATCCACCCAGCACCTCAGTTCAGTTAGAAAAATCCACTCATATATCCAAATATTTCTTGGTTTGGGTTGTTTCCTTTCAGGTGTCCCTAGACTTGGGTCATCTGTAGCCATCACGGTTGATTTTGCAGCTCTTGGGAGCAAGCTTGGGCTTTTTCTAGGTGGCTTCCAGTGACAAGCTTTAGCAAGTGACATTTTTACCTGTTTCTTTCAAGCTAGAAGGGACTTGCAGCGGTGTGCTTATGAGGAGGGACAATCCTGATGGATATTCATCCGCTGCTCTCCAGTGCATCTGGTTTTAGAGGCTCTCTTGTTTCCTTTGATGATTTGTTCCTCTGCTTTATGGTTTTCCTCGCTGCAGGGTCGAGGGGTAGTTGTGTGTGGTTGGTGGCTTACAACATCCTTGCTCTGTCTTTAGTTTGAAGTTCTTTTGGTCTCTCCTTCCTTGATTTCTGGCTGGTTTGGTGGGTTTTGTTTGACCGTTCTCCAGCTGACCCACAGCTCTCGGGGGGTGCCCGGGTTTAGACACAGCACTCCAGTGCTCTGTGGAGAAGGGATAACCATGTGTGCTTCCAGACTGTCCTCCCTGGATGTCCCCCTGTGGTATTTGTCCTTTTGGGTTTTTTTTTTAGTAACATCTTGATATTATTCCTGCTCAGCTGTGATTGGTTTTCCTCCTCTTTAGTGGCCTCTAGGTTCTCCTGGTGTTACCTCGGTGGTCATTTCACTGAACTGGATAAAACATGGGTGACATTAATCAAGAACCAGTTAGAACAAAACCCCTTTGTTTGGTTCTGGTTGACCACCTTTTGTTCTAGTTATTGCACTTTTTGTGATGCTTGAAAGAAGGTTTTAAACAGCAGTTGGCTAAATTTACTGTACTTCAAGTAAGACTTGCTTGTCCCACAGTCCTTCTGACTGAGGACTGTGGTATCATGAGCATCCTGGTCCTACTCCAGGGTAGTAGTTATTGCTGCCTTCTCACACTCCCTCCATAATTCGACAGCGTGTAGCAGCAGTTTTTCATGCCCACTTTGTTGAATTGTGTTACTCAACTCTGGTAAACAGATTTCTGTGAGAAGTGGCTGCAGTTCAATGGTGGATGAAATAATCTCTCAATACAAATTTGTTTGTAGACCTCTGGGAAAACCAGCGTGATATAATTGTAAGAATATATTTAATATTAAGGTTGTTGTGAATTGTCTCTTTTTTTTTTTAATTATCTTTAATATTTCTTTTTAAATTATTTTGATTCTTTCTTTTATCTCCTGTTTCGTGACGGTGATTGACATTTGCCACTTGCAAACTGCCCAGATTGGGATGAGGAGGGCGCTGAGAACGTCAGGAGCAGATACAAGGAGGGGGGTCAGTGGTACTGGTTTGGTGCTTCGACTTCTTACAGAAGCATAAACGCTTTCAATTTTGCAAGAGTTTGTGAAATATACCTGAAGAACGTGGTGCTTTCATTCCAGAGGAAGAGAAAAACCCACGGCGGTGAAGACCGCGTGGAAACGCAGCACGCTCACGTATTCCTGTTCCATTTGTATCAGGGCAGAGACAAAGCAAGTGCGCCTCGGTCGTTTGTCAAGAGGAGACAATGTTTGCAGTTCCTGCTGTTCAATAAAACGTAACCCTCGTTCCTAAAGGTTTAAAATAAGTTCTGTGTACTTTTACAAGCCAGCTTCCTGGATTAGGGAAAGAAATTTTCTACTGTGAAGCCTCCCTTAAAAATCGTAACTGTCTGATGTGTTGGCCTATGTATTTTTCTATTAGGAAAATACACCCAACCTATCCTTAGCTTGAAAAGCAGTATATATGTAAAGAGAAAATTTGTTAACTGATATGGGAAGATCTAACCCTGGGTCACCTGCAAATCTCTCAAACAAGAGCTCCAGGGCAAGTCCTAATTCCAGGGAGTATAAGCGAAAATTAAAGCTAGAGCTTGTGACTCCTCCAAGTTACCCGGGGTGGATTCATTTGAGTTTCGTTGATTGTGCTTGTGAATATAATGTGAAAGGGATGGTAGAGGTCTTCTCAGCCACTTCCCGTCCAAAGTATCTCCATGGAGACAGTGATATAACCTGATGGTCTGTCAAAAGTTGCTTTTCATAACCAGAGGCATTCATTAAATAGTAGATGAAGCAGGAGACAAACTTTTGCATTTTTAACCAACCTTAAAAAAAATGCCATTTGGAGACCGTGCTTTATGAAGTGGTTTATCCAGATACCACTGTTCTTTCATGACCTGAGAAATGGACTGTTAATGTGATAGATGTATTTATCATTTGCCCTGCTTCTTCAAATTAGAAACCATCAGATGCAGTAAGCAAACGCGCAGCGAGCGCGGGTTCAAGAGTATCAAACAGCCGCTGGAATTCTGCACCTTCGCACCCCTTCGGTCGCGTATGGAAAAGCTGAACAAAACCTTCTGACCGGCGATGAGAGCAGGTCAGGAGCTCACCCACCTTCTTCTGGCCTGGCTGGAGGAGCGTGGTGGTGGTGAAAGGCTGGAGAAGTGACTTTTCTGAGACGAGAATGCCGCCTTAACGAGCGCAGCGAAGCGCTCCTCAGTACTCCTGAAGTGCAGCTGTGCCATTTTTTTGTCGTCTTTTCAAGCAGGATTTTCACTCGTGGCGCTGTTACCCTTTTACTCTGTGAAATTCTTTGTGGAAAGGATAAAAAAATGCCAGTACCAGCTCCCGGTCCCCGAGTTCTCTGAGCATCACCCAGGGTAGCAACACACCACGTGTTTGAGCTGCGGCCACCACGCAGGGACCCCTCGAGGCGAACCTGCCTCCTAAACTTCTTTATCTCCCAGCAGTGCACGAAAACCAGAGGGACAGGGGAGGAAAAACAGGAGCGTGGGTGAACGGGAAGATAAAACATTTTACGTGGAGTACTTTTAAAACCTCTCTCAATGCCCTATAAAACTGGATGCTTCACTTTTTTTTTTTTTTCATGAACTGTGTGCAAAAAGGAGAAGCCCCGACTGTAAAGTTGTCGGCGGTTAGGTTTGGTTTATAGAGGCAGAGGCTGCCCAATAACACCAGCTTGGAAAAAGGTAAACAACATCGTTTTAACAGTGAAAAATATGCCTAATATAAATACAGCGAAGTTCATTGCTGCTCACAACTTGAAAAATAATGATTGTAACGTTGCATTTTCTAGTGG
>JANHFX010020518.1:6752-17305 GCA_027560015.1 Chloroceryle amazona | reverse complement strand
CACGGCATCGCTGCTTTCAGCGGGACTACTGCTTCACCGGGACTGTTTCACCGGGACTGCTACCACCACCCCAGCCGTCAGTGTCGGGTTGTATGCGGACACTGTTTCGGGGTGTTTCTTTGTACTGTTGCATTTCTCTTGTTTTTGTATTTCTGACTTGAGTCCCTCGCTGTTTTGCTTTTCAAACCATTACACAGGGCTTGAGTGAGAAGAGGCTGTCCCTTTCCTCTTGACACTCAGCCCTCATGTATTTATAAACATTTATCAAATCCCTAAATCTAATTTCGGAATAACACAATTGTTCAATCTTACCTGTCATAATCACTTTTCTATTTATATTACAGTATGAGGTAAAATACTAAAATGTGCATGCTAAATAATCTGAATTTCTATCATAGCCCTGTATGAATGTACAGTAGTGCATTATAGTAGTGCCAAAAGCATTACAAATTATTTGTGTACCTACTAAGGAGTTTAAACATATATATATTATGAAACAGAATGGACCACAGTAGGAAACTGCTTGAACAGCTGCCTGAGATCTAGGGAACTTGAAAGCTTCAGGATCCATGCCCTTTTGTAAATGAAAGTAAATTGAACCACCTCAACAAATACATAAACGTTTGCTATCTCTAAAACTCTGATAGATAAACCAGTCATACATTTTTCAATTATTTTTTAGGAAATAAAAAAAAGAAAAAGACATTCTAAGATCCAGCTCAATAAATAACTGCAAGAAGGAACATAGAGCTGAAAATCCTGTTTCACATTCTCTTTCACAGACATACCTAGAAAATACTTAATTTAAAATATTACAAGGCTTTTGTTTATCTTAAAGAACATCTTGGAAAATTCTACTGCATTTCACCACAGACGTTTTAAGAGAATTATTATCTATTTCTCTTACATGAGTTTAGGCATGTGCAACTAATGTAAATTTGCCAACCTATATTGAAAATATGTGCTTGGAGAACACTTTTGTGGACACAGGATCTGCTTTTACAAAACTATAAATTCACAGCTTCATGTAGTGGCTAGTAAATAACCTCAACAACAACAGCAAAACCATTCTACTTCTTGACAATAATACTTAGCACTGGATGATATGTACTTCAGTGATAATGTTGATAAATTTACATCTAGTATAAATATCACTTGTGGATCCACATATACGGAATGAGCATTTCAACCAAGCATGAATAGTTCAATTTAATATCCTAGAATCATAGCATGGTATGGTTTGGAGGGGACCTCTGGAGATCATTGAGTCCAACCAACCCCCTGCCAGAGCATGATCACCTAGGGTAGGCCACACAGGAACATATCCAGAAAAGTTTTAGCAGTTTCTAGAGAAGGAAACTCCACAACCTCTCTAGGCAGCCTGTTCCAGTGCTGCACATTAAAGAAGTTTTTCCTCATGTTGAGGTGGAACTTCCTGTGTCCCAGTTTGTGACCATTGCCCCTCATCCTATCACAGGACACCATTGAAAAGAGACTGGCCCCTTCTCCGCTTGACACCCACCCTTCAGATACTTGTAAATATTAATAAGATCCCCTCTCAGTCTTCTATAGACTACACAGCCCCAGGTCTCTGCTCCTTTCCTCATAAGAAAGTCCAGTCCCTTCATCATCCACATACAGGACTAATAGGGTGCATTTCATTGGCCTGCATTACATTTTTTTTTTTCCTGTGGTTGTAGCCTAAAAATAACAAAATGCTAATTGCAAGAACAACAGACAATCTCTCCCTCACTAACTGTTGAATTATATGTGGTGCAGTATTTCATAATATAAGTCCTCAGTCAGCAGAGGGTGTATTTTTTATTTTTTTATTTTATTTTATTTTTAATAAGAAAAAGTGATATTCTGGTGCTTTTAAGGTTACTTAAATTGTGCATTTTATCTTCCATTCCCTTATGGAAAAAGCACATTAAAAGTCACACCATGCTCTGTGTTATGTATTATGTAGAAATTGGTCTGTCTCTAGATTGTTATTAAAAGCAGGGAAAAAAGAGGAAGTAAAAAAACACTTCAAGTCTTAGCAGCTGCAGAAAGTCTGTATTATCTCAAAGAATTTTAGACTAAATCAAAATTTCAGCCTTTCAGGGTGTTACATTCTCAGTGTGCTTTATGTAATGATATGCTGAAATGATAAAATCACAAACTCAAAAAACCTGAAATGGATGTTATCTTTTAGATATAAGGTCTTTATTCATTTACTTTGAATCTTTTGCAGATAGAATTAAAGAGAAGAATAGCATAAATCAGCTGCTTACCATTAGAGAGTGGTCTCTTACTGTTACTGAAGTCTCAGGACTGAAATCTAGGGGATGATAAGCTTATTTTTATTTGAATAATATTGTGTTGTTTACAATACCTGAGGGATAGCTATGAGCCTGCATTTTATGTCCATTATTTCTGTCTATGACTGCTTCCTCTAGTGCTTAGTTGTGATTTCTGGTAACAACTGTGATTCTGACCTTGGCCAGAGCAGCTGTTTCTTCATCCTCTTTCAGGATACACAACAAATACCTAGGTTCATGGGTTCTGTCCTTATCTTCATTACTGAGCATATGTGGAGGTACATTACTTCTAACTCCTCAGGTTAAGTATGATTTCCATGTTAGGTTTTAGCATTTGGATCCTTCCATTCAAGGACTGTAATGAATATTTTACCATCTTTCCATTGTAAACTTACTCTTTTTTTAAAATTCTTTTTCAATAGCTAATTTCATGTATATATATATAGTGTTATATATATAGTTTGCATTTCTTCTGTTTTCCTTCAGTATCCAGTGTCCTTTTCATGCTTCATGTGTTCAGAGGCCTAACTCTCCTCCAGAGTCCTATTCAGACCCATATTTTTCATTCTGTTCTCTCATGATGCTGCGAGTTAGACTGAAACATCACCTACAGCAACTTCTCCACAGTAAAGACTATCTACATAATCTTTTGCTATACTCAATTTAGACAATATGGGGTAATCTCTCCTGTTAATCTGTTCAGCTTCTCTTTTTTTGAGAGTTATGATACCTTAGACTTACTTCTGGATAAGACCATTCCCAAGCATTCCCTAAAATTATGTGTTTTGAGTTAAAATTTTAGCTTTTGTTACAGTTTCCTGTTCATCTGCTGTTTGATCATGTCGTCAGTAAGGACTTCATCATCTCTTAACATTGATAGCTCCATTTGAATCTAGAGTATTGTCACAGTTTAGGGTCAGGGCAGCCCACTAGACCTGTAGCAGATGCTCTCTGTTAACCCCCTGTCCCTCCCCAAAGGGGAAGAGAAAGGGAATAAGGGAAATAGATTTATCAATTAGAAAAGAAAACTAGAACATCTTTAATGAAAATAATAATAATAAAAAATTGAATAAATACAAATATATACAAAACCAGAATAAAAACCAACTAACCCCCCTGATGAAAATTCTTTCACTGTCACCACTGATGCTGTGGAGCAGGCACCGGGAAAGTACCAGACTAGTGCCAGCAGCAGACGGGAGCTGTGTTCAGGAGCTGGATTCCAGTACTGGATTCAGGAACACGCAGATTGGGATTGAAGGCAGAACGGACAGAGTCCTCCTTGGATGCTCGTAGGAAGAAACCAGAAGAGGACCCAAACTGATCTGAGCAGGGCCCAGCAAAACAGGGCGAGACCTCCCAGATCCCTCAGCTTTATACCAAATATGACATATATGGGATGGAATACCTCCTTGGTCAGTTTAGGGCCACCTGTCCTGGCCACTCCTTCCCCCAGGTACAGCCTTACGTCCTTCACCTCCCAATGTGGTTCACAAGATCCAGCAGTGGCCTTGGTCTGCATATCAATCATTGGTAGAAACTCTAAACATGGACTGAACATTATTAGTTCTGTTGTCACTAAAACCAGGACAAGTATTTATTTTTAAAATTAAGAGATTGATTCCATTGTTCCCGTAATGTTTAATGTGGGGGAAAAAAACCCACAGTTTTAGGCATCATCATGAAAAAATCTGTTTATGTATTTTGTGGTCTTTCACCTTCAGCAGCTTCTTGTGTGCAGAGTCATTCAGGAGATTCTTAGAAGACTTGCAGTATAGACAGATAGTTTTCCATTTTCTTTTTTTTTTTTTTTTTCCTACATGGGTATGAAGTGGATATGAGCCTGGCAGGACTGGGAAGATTGTAGCAACAGTTCCTGTCCTACAGGCAAAATTGGGCATTGGATCTGACGAGGAGGGGATGTTTCAGTTACCTCAGGAAACTAAAGTTATTCTTTAAATTTTTCTTTCTCAAAGGGGAGTTGTCTGTTCTAAGAAAAAAAAATATGAGTGAAGATGACTGGTGAAGCACATTATCATTAAATTCTAATAATAATAATTTAAAAGCAGTTATATACAAAACAACTGCTCTAAGTGAAGAACTGAGGTGAGTGATAGAGCTAAATTTAAAACCACAAGGGAGGAGTCAAGGCAAATTAGCATCCGGAAGCATAGCAATGATTTTGAAAGAGGCAAGGATAAATTAGAAACATATTGGGGAGAAAGAAGCATATTGCTAAGGGAAAAGGCTGAAGTTAAGATTATCTCAGTAATGTTTCAAGCAGCCTGATATTTAAAGTCTAGGGAGGTACATCAAGCCAAGTACTTCAAATACAGTGCAATCAACAGTTTATTTTGCCAGCCAAGCCAGATGTGCTTTGACAAGAAAGTTTAGAGCCCGGCAAACTTGATAGACTCTGTCCTGCAGCTGCTGGAGTTTTAAGGGGATGAACAGGCTATAGTCAATTCAAGGCAGTTAGTTTGGCCTGAAAGTGAAGTGACAATGTAATGTGCCAGCCATGTCAGTGTAGCCTTTGTAGTAAAGTAGACTACATACTTTGGAGTTTTTTAGTTTGAATAGATTCAAGAAAATAACCTCTGTTTTTTTGGGGGGGGTTGGTTGTTGTTTTTTTTTGTAGTGGGGAAGCCTTTATCTAATTAATATTTCAAATACATTTGCAAAAATAATTTTATTTTTGCTCACATATATTCGCAACTTGCCATATCTGATGTGTACTAAGAAGGTCAGACCACTTTTCTGAGCAAAAAGAGCCTGCAGCATCAGCAGGTAATGAAAAAGGCTCTGAGCCAAAACACTGCTAAGGCAGCAGATGGTACAGGAGAGCATGCCAAGGAATATGAACTTACTAGCAAAGTGCAGCCATCTTTTAAATCATTCTGAAAGTGTTAGAGTTGGCAATTCACATACATAGAGCTATCCAAACTTCCTTTTTCTCTTGTGTCTTTTGTTCAGATCAAATGTCCTGTTCTGAATGAAGTGATGGTGTACTGCACAAGTGACACCAGACATTGTGACAAATGGAAGGGGAATTTGTACAGAAGTGTCTGGAAAAGAAAGAACCTGTTAAAATGGCAAGGCGGTATCAACTAAATGTGTAAAGAAGAAAGGCCAAAGGAAAGGAAATGAAAGAATGAACGAAACTCAAATTAAGGACCAAGAAGGAACTCTATCAGATTCTGAGGAAGTTAATAATACAAGACAAGCACTCAGACCAGTATCAATACAAGCTGCATGGAAAAAGAAACCAAAACCCAAAGTAACTAGAAGTGTAATTTTAAGCAACTTACACTGGAAAAATCTTGTGGCTACAGAAATAAAAGGGGGGGGGGAAGTTTTTAGGCTGTATTTGTATGTGTGTGGGAACATGAGGTAAAAAGTAAAGATGAAAAAAAATTCAGTGGTCCTATGTTGCTATTAGGCTGAATTATTACCATCTTTTGTCTGGTGCTATACATCAGACATTATTCCTCAACGCTCATACAGCCCATTTTACACTTTAGATGAACTCAGCTTTTCTGCTTCTCATAGTCACTTATCTGTATATCCCATCTTCCAATTGCCTAAAGAATACGAAAAATGTTAATATATGGCTTAAATTTTCCTTTTGCTATGTGTCTGTTCTATATTCTAAATAATAAAATTTGAATTTTTACTATGACCGTATCTGTACTGATACTGTTTTTCATTTCACCTTACTATTGCAATACATAGAGAAGTACACTTTTGTTGTTATTGTTTGTTTTGTTTTTTAAATAATTATTCTAATTTGTCTCTTTTAAGTCATTAAAGTATTGATACTAGTTTTATTTTAAGGAGATGATGTCCAGAACTTGTCTTATTACAGAAAAGCAACAGCTGAGAAAAATTTAAACTGAAAGAGGGGATTTTCAGAGTTTACTGGTGACAATTTGAGGCACAGAAATATGAAGAAAACAATTCAAAGTCACAATAACTAAACTTCTAAACATTAATTTATTTGGAAAAATCTACTTAAAGGACTTCAGTTAGACAGGAACAATATGTCAAAGCAGTGACCTTTTTTCTCTAATTCAGACCATTTTCTTTGTTTGATTTCAGCTTTTATCCTTTGTGTAAAAAAGCTCATAGTACCCAAACAGAACATTATGGTGCAAATATTAAATCCTGAAATGTATAGAATTCCCAAAGAGTTTTAAGTTAAAATGAGATATGTTGATATTTTATGATCATAGTTTTAAAAGGAACAGAAATTAAAAGAAAGCACAATTCTTCGCCAGTTAAATATATCTGTATAGAGATACTTCTTGGATTAGTGCCTTGATCATAAAGTTATCCTCCCCTTTTTTAATAAACTTATTTCATCTTGATTCTGATCATATTGTGGTTTAGTATTGGTGCAGAGAGAAATGAGTTTTCAAAAGTATCCTTTAAAAATATGAATCACATTTTCTTTAAGTGAGTTTTAATTCTCCACTATTAGTTTTCTCTTAGAGAGAGCTGTTATTCATTGTTTTCTATTTTGTAACAACTCATGAACTCCTTCCTTGAGGCATGTTTAACATGCTTTCAGTGATCGGGTTCTTGAAGTTCTTGCATTGACCTTTCACAAGTGAATTAATATTTTCCGCTACATTGTTCTTTTTAAGATCAGACAGGACTACAAGTCCTTTGCATGCACCTATAAATCATATATATATTTTTGACTGTCCATTTCTTGGATGATTTTTTCCTTTGACATAAAACTTAAGCATTTTGTTAAGAATATTTCAGTAGCTCTCTTATAGGCTGTTCAGTAGAAGATAGAAGAATCAAGCACAGAAAAAAACAAGACCATTTGGCAAAGGGGATAACGGAAAAATAAAAAGTAACAGAACAATGACCTGTGCAATAGAGTCTGAAAGACTCAGGATAGCCTTTAACTAATTATTGCAAATGAGAACTCAATTCAATACACACATTTCAAATACAGTCAAGGTTTGATTTGTTGCTGGAACACAATTTTTCATGAAATCCTGAACCTTAAACATTACTGTTTAGTAGAAGACTGCATACATGAAATTCAAACCATTAGATAGTCCCCATCCCTAGTAAACAATGCAAGAACACAAAAGAATGAAAAAGAAAATAATAATGAAAAGTGTAAGTAGGTAACAGAAATAAAACAGCAAAAGGAAATGAGGGAAAAATAAAGGCTCTGTAAGACGAACCTTCAGAAAAATATATGGAAACAGAGGCAAGGTAGGTTCCTGTATGTAGTCAAAACACATTACTGTACTGTCCTCCTTTTAGGGTTAGGGAATTTAGGCAGCTCTGGAAAATCACTGTGTAATGGAAAACCCGGTGAAACCCTTTGAAAAGGGTTTCGGCCACAGGGGTCAAACAACACGGGGAAGGGCAGCTAGAGCAGTTGTGAGGCAACCCTTTTCAGAATCTTTATGTCACCTTGAATTGTAAAGGATAAAATTTTATCTGTCATTTCTGGAAGATATTAAGTATAATGCATTTTGACAGTAAAAAAAAAAAAAAATCAGACTTTTTCTGGGACTCTTATTCTTTACTAGTTCACTAGAACAATAGGGCTCTCTGCTCCAGCCAGTTGCAGAATCAAATGACACCACAGTCACACTACAAAAAGAGCACTCTGTACCAGTGGGAAAGTAATTGAAAGACATAGTAATAATTCTGAAATATTTTACCAAATAATTTATTTATATAACTGCACACTTGCATAATAACATAAAGAGATGAAAATGTGAGAGCAGACTTTGGTTTAATGAAAGAGGTGTAAGAAAAGTCTTAATACAGTAATGAAATTATATCTGTCCATTAACATGGAAACATAGAAATGTCCGGGTTGGAAGGGACCTCTAGAGGATATCTAGTCCAACCCCCTTGCTGAGAGCAGGGACATCCTCAACTACAGCAGGTTGCTCAGAGCCTCGTCAAGCCTCACCTTGAATGTCTCCAAGGATGGGGCCTCAACCACCTACCTGGGCAACCTATTCCAGTGCTCCACCACTCTCATGGTAAAGAACTTCTTTCTTGCATCCAATCTAAGCCTACTGTTTTCTAATTTAAAACCATTGCTTCTCACCCTTTTACTACAGGGTTTTGTAAACAGGCCCTCTCCAGTCTTCTTGTAAGCTCCCTTCGGGTACTGGAAGGTCACTATTGGGTCTCCCCAAGAGCCTTCTCTTCTCCAGGCTGAACAATCCCAGCTCCCTCAGCCTGTCCTCATAGGAGAGGTGTTCAAGTCCCTTGACCATCCTTGTGGCCCTCCTCTGGACCCACTCCATCAGGTCCATGTCCTTCCTGTGCTGAGGGCTCCAGAGCTGGACACAGTATTCCAGGTGAGGTCTCACCAGAGCAGAATAGAGTGGTAATTCATCATAACATTTTCATTTGTTTGGTTTGTTTTTTTAATTTTAAGTTTTAGTGAAGGTTGATGAAACCTCTTAGTGTATATTTTTTTAATTACTCAGCAACACAAATTTGAGATATTGTTCTAGGAATTACTCTTCCTTGAAATAAACCATCTGATCTCATAGGAATTTTAACATAGTTTTGCTTTACAATTAGTACAAAACACATTCACCATTGTAGCACTGTTGGGGCATTTTGTGTCAGCCTCTTAGAAGAATTCACTCTGTGCCCCTGTAAGTCCTAAAATGCAGACAGCTCATCTGGGAGACAAGTATGATTTTATTTCACCTTTATCTCCCACAGCTGTGAAACCTGTCAATTTCTAAAGCATTTAAACTGAGAATTCAGAATATCCTCAGAATTGTTCAGTTGTCTCACACCAGTGTTTCCTTCACTTGTTCCTGTCTTTTTATTGCATCTCCCTTCCTCATTAATGGTTGTAAGATCAAACTTCTCCCTATGTATAATAATTGGATATATACTCTGTATTTACTAGAGTGATTGTTTGTGAGGGTATAAAGAATTATCTTTAAACTAAATAGTCAGTTTCATGTAAGTGACTAAGTCCTGAAACATGAAATGTTCTAGTAGCCAGTAATCATGAATAAGCCTTTGAAGACTGGAATAGTTTCAAATGGTATTTACCCTGCTGCCAAAAATCACATTTTTAAATGTCTACACTTATCTCACACACAGACATCACTGGAGCTGTGCAAGATGTTACTTCTTATTTAAGTGAAAACTGGCATTTTAAAATTTATTCTTGCTCCAAGTCAAATAAAGACATTTTTCTAATAATTCTCCATGAAACAGCCTTAAAAAAAGCAAACAAACAAATAAAAAACAAAACAAAACAAAAACCGACAAACAAACAAACAAACAGACCCCAGCAAATTTTCAAATGGTACATTTCTTTTTTTCTAGTATGACAATGTTTTCTTTTTTTTTGGATTGTATAATTTGTCAGTATTTCATGGCATAACAGGTGCCTAGTATTCACTATTAATGCTTTCTATCAACATATGTTTCAAAATTCATAGAATCATTGAATATTCCGAATTGGAAGGGATCCACAACTCCTGACTCCACACAAGGCAACATAAAAGCTGAATGGTCTATTTAAGAGCACTGTCCAAATGCTTCTTGACCGCCATCAAGCTTCTGGCCATGACCGCTTTTCCCAGGGAGCTTGTTTCAGTGCTTGGCCATCCTCTCAGTGAAGAACTTTTTCCTAATCTCCAATCTGAACTTTCCCTCACATAACTCTAAGCCATTCCCATGCAGTCTATCATCAAAAACTGAAGATAGCCACACCTCCCTCTCTGCTCCTCCTCATGAGGAAGTTCTAGGCAGCAGTATCTCCCATCATTCTCCTCTTTCTGTGCTGAACAGTAAAGTATCCTCAGCCGCTTCTCCTAACTCATACCCTTTGGTCTTTTCACCATGTTCACTGCCCTCCTTTGGACACATTCTAATATTTTTATATCATTCTTACATTGTGGAGCCCCAAACTGAAAACAGAACTCAATGTGAAGCCATACTGATGTGGACTACAGTGGGACAATCACTTCTTTAGACCAGTTCGCTATACTGTATTTAATTCAGCCAATGTTATGGTATTATGCCTCAATTTTAGCAGTTTGTATTTTTAATTTTCAAGCAAAATATGCATCACTTACACAAAAGATGGGGTTCATCTCGAGCAAAGTTAGTTGCCTAAAAATAAGGAATTTCATCAAAGTCAGCTAGACTTTTGTCCTGGTTTGGGTGAAAACAGGACTAATTCTGTTCAGTGATTTTACTTTTCAGTTCAGTATTTCTAATTAA
>JANHFX010020517.1:63794-76800 GCA_027560015.1 Chloroceryle amazona | reverse complement strand
AGCAACCTGCTCTAGTTGAGGATGTCCCTGCTCTCAGCAGGGGGGTTGGAGTAGATGACCTCTAGAGGTCCCTTCCAGCTCAGACATTTCTATGTTTCTATATTGGACAATATAACACAACACTGTAACATATAGTGTTCTCACCAATTCTGAAGACAATTTAAAATGAACGGTATTTAAGAAGCCATTCTAACAATTTAATATTTGAAATCTATTTTAAACAAATGCTGAAAAAATTTTCTAAAATATCTGTTATGTTGCAAGTCTTTTAAGAAATTATAAAGATTATATAGATGACCTCTAAAGGTTCCTTCCAACCCAGACACTTCTATGTTTCTATGTTTTGCAGGTGATAATTGTGTTCTCGGATGAGCTTTTTGATACAGTGTCCAAACACCAGAAAGGAGATTTCAAGGACAGCATTAAGAGGAACTTCCAAAATTGCCTTAAAGTGATGTACTCCTATGCAAGTAAGAGCCAGTTAAAGAAGATGAAATTCTTTTCCTCCAGCTCATAGCCACAATCTATTCCTTTCCCTCAGTAAGTGGTTAGTTAAAAACAGAAATCAGTATTATTCCAGAGATGAATAGTGGACCGGGCCACATGAGCTAGGGCCGGCCATGCTGGTCATAGTTCATATCTCAGTGAAGTCACTAGAACAATTTCCAGTAACTTCACTGGATCCTGTATCAAACCTAAAAAAGTTATAACTGTGCCCTCACTAAAAGTAATAGAAAACCTTTCTTTATAAATTCATGTAGTGAGAATTAAATCTTCAGTTTAAATTTTAACATCACATGTAATAGATCATTTTAATAATTCCTTGCAGTTAGACACACAAGTACATTTTCGAAGTTTTGAGATTTATCTGCAAATTTCTATTTTCCCTTCTTAGTTGTAGGGTTGAGCATTATGGATTCAGAAAACTCTATGTCTGTTCATCTGTTTGTAATCCTTATAACATACCATAATGTTAACATACCTGATTCACCAATTAACTGCTGTTCAGGATTTCAGCAAGCTAATCTCTACATTCATACTGCTTCCCAAGAAACTAACAGGCTTGCTCTAGTAAAGGGAATCAAAGTTTGCTAATAATTGCCTATAAAGCTTACAGAGGTAGGAATTGTCTTACTCTTATCTGTCTGTACAAGCCATTCCTAACTGGGTACCGATCCTGAATGGAATTTCTAGGTCTTTAGCACATCATAAATAATAAATAGGCAAATTCACTTTATCAGACTGTGAGAATACAGTCTATAGCCAAGTTTGTTTTTTTTTTCTGTGAAACTAACTGCACTGAATTGCTATTTCTTCTCTGATGCATCACAATGTTTAAGATGAGTTGCCACATAAATAAATACAACTATCTTCAAAATACTTTCTGAACTGCTCCTCCATGAAATCACATTGGGAACTGGAATTCTCACTCAGAACCAGATATGATAACATAAGTCAATAAAAATTTTTCAATATTAGCATATCACTCTCAAAAGCACTTCATTTATATTATAATGGACACAAAATTAAAGAACTGACTATTGGTGATGACCATCGGGTATTTTTTGAGCAAAGTCTGACACTTGTGTATAAATATAACTCATTATCTGTGAAGAAATATAGCAGCTGTAAGAGTCTTTTACTGTTTTCCATTGCCAGGGTTATTTCCTCACACTGTGGACTATTTATTCTAGGGAAAGAAATCACTTCCTCTAAACAAGTAATTTAGAAAAAAGACTACATATTTCTCATAATTGAATATTGTAGCATGTCAAGATCTGAAGGGATAAACTATACAAGCTATGTACAAAGTAAGATTCAATGTATTTTCAACTGTACCTCATAGCTAAATTAAAACAAAACAAAAAACCCACAAAAACAAACAAACCAACCAACCAACCAAAAACAAACAAAACACCCAAAAAACCCCAACCAACCAAAACCAGATCTGCAATCTTTGTTTTTTGTGTGTGTGGTCTTGACCTCCTTTTTCTATACAAGTAAAGAGTTTACTCCCCTTTATGTTTTGAAATGTGAATCCTAATGTAAATTAATATGGCAATGGCACCTAGGGTTTTCTGATTATACAATTTGTCTTTAGTACTACAAGATATAACTTCCTGTTTCTATCTCTCCACTTCTTTTCTGTTATATAAAAAAAAATAAGATTTTAAAGAAGATTTTATTCTGCAACGTCTTGAAGACATAAGTAAAATGAAATGCATTGAGCACTTAAGATTTGATAAACCATTGTTAAGTCTTGTAACATGTTTAATAGTCAGCTCTGCACATGCCAAGCTCAGGCTGGAAGAATGAAACTGAACTGGGTACAACACAGAAAATCTGCAGCGTTCGGTATACATACTACACAGAACTACAGAAACATCAACACCACAGAGGAGAAACATTAGAAGTCCTGAAACATGCATCTACTATTCATGTCTGATAATAAATCCTGAGTAGGTAACTGTCACTGAAAAATCACTTAAGCCAAGTCCCATCACTTTAAATCATGAGAACCTCGTAGCAGCCATTAAAAGTAAAAACTTGCAACACTGACAGGTGTTTTTCAGCTACCTGGCAAATATGCGTAATATAGAAAGTCATAAGTGATTTGATTTAATCTTATTATTTAGTTTGAAGTGCCTCAATTTCTTAAGATTTATATATTTAGTATATGTATTTGACTTTTTATTTCATTGGTTTTGATATTTAATTATAATTTTTGAATAACAGTTCAAGAAGGAGATGATGTGCTGTAGTGAAAGATATCATACTCTGCTCACAAGGAAGTAGAGTATCTCATGATATCCTGGAAAATATCTTCTGGTCTAGAACTATTGCCTCTTTTGATGCTATTAATTTCATTTCCAAAGAGCTTGGAAACTCTTTGGCTTCATATTCTTTGACTTCATATTCTTTCACTTTTTAAAGTAAGCATTTCTTTTATTTCTTGTCATAGGGGAATTTAACTGGTGTGACCTAAATGACCAAGCCATATCACTCAGTGACACACAATTTAAAACTTAAGCAGGACAGGCATTGTTAGTGAAGAGTAATTTCTATTCTAAAATTCTTATTTGGCAACACACACAACACATTTGTACCAATCAAGCCCTCCTCCCAGTGCGGGCTAGCAGAACTCAGGGCACCCCCAGGGGAGGGAACTTGTTCCAGTCCTTCAAGGGTCTGCGCATTCAGCATCTCCACATCCTCCACACCACTGGTCATCTCTGGATGTGCCACTATGCCCCCAGGGTACTACTATTCTAACTGTATTACTTTCTGTATAGATTGTCATCATACACCACTAAGGACCCTGTTAATCATGAAGATGGGGACAATCCATCTGGCTTTCACCATATCTGAGGTGAATTAGTGACTGTTATTGGGCTTTCCATCCACCTCTGCTCTCCTTTATTTGCTCTCACTCTGTTTGTTACTCAGTGGGTAAAGTCAGTGACACCACATCTATCACTTCTTTGTTTTCCATATCTAAGCAGGTCAATCAGTCAGAGCTGGGTAGACATAGCAGAGGTAGCATCTATCTGAGTGATGCTTTCAGATAGCCTTTTTCTATGGCTCTTCTACATTTATGTGACTGAGGAACATCAAGCCTAAGAGAGAAACATTAACAAGCTTATAGCCAGTGTCCTACATTTTCTGGATGAGAGATGAAATGTAAAATGGATCCTAGAACTGATCTAATTAAAAAGCAGGCTTGCATACAGACACCTGCTACCTCCAGAAACTCCAGAAGCATTGCACTGTTAGTTTTACTGAGCACAGAGCTCATTATTGTGGACACTAATAATTGCCTATCAGACTACTGCAAAGTATCTAGTCATTGTCAGTTTGAAACAGTAATGATATTAGAAGATAATGCTGTCACGGGTTGCTGCCAATAAACAATGCACAAATTAAAGCAGGGTCATTATTCAGCATGTTGCACAGTAGTAATTTTCCAGCATAGTTCATCCACAAGCAGTGTCAGTTTTTGCAGCCTTCTAAGCACACAAAAAAAAATCAAGCTATTTGGAGATGCCTCCTGGTACAGCATAGGCCTTCACCCTCCTGGAGACCCCTCTGAATAAGGGTTGAAACACGTGTCAATTTATTGCAAGATCAAATGAATTCTGAGAGAATTTCCTTGTCATATAAAGCCATCAGATTTTGATCCTGAAAATAGGTAAGTATATGAAAAACTGTTCTGTGTGTAAGGAATACAAATTTTAACACCATTTATTAATTCATTTGTATAGGCATTTAGAGTTTCACAGCTTATCCTTTCAGAAATGAAAACTGAAATAGCAGGGATCATTATCACATTCCCTGTATTATTATTCAAATGAAGACACTAAAATAAATGAAAAGTTCCAAACCTACAAGCCAACTACAGTAACAAAGTATAACCTAGGCTCAAAAAACTCAAGACCGTTGACGTTTAAATACACCTTAAAATATTTTATGCTTGAGTTCCATAGAACATACAACCAGAAATCAGCGCTCTTAGAGGTTTTTCACTCTGATGCCACTAATAGGCTTGCTCAATTAGTCTCTTCATGTCTCCATTTGCACTTGTTTAGAAGAGGGAGAGTAACATTCATTGTCCTCAAAGCAGGGTGCAAGTACTGATACTGAAGGCCTTGGACTATCTCAGATGAAAGTAATGTTTAAGTACAAATGTGATTCTCCACTCTCCCTTACCTTGGTGTCACACTTTCACCTTCCTGGAAAGAAATAAAAATGATTGTGGATTGTTTTTTTTGATTGGTTGGGGGTTTTTTTGGGGGGTGGGGTGTGGTTTCGGGTTTTTGGTTTTGTTTTTTTTGAGTTGGGTTCTTTCTGTGTTTTGAGTTTTTTTTTCTGCTTGGTTGTTTTGTTTTGTTTTGTTTTGTTTTAAACGGTATCTATGACTTCATCAGACATAAAAGGGTTTTCTTTTGTTTACAGTGTGCCCTAAATTTCTTGTTTGGATTACTGCAAAGCAGTAATTTGCTTGATTCTGAATAAAGTAAACAAACAATCTTTTAATTTTATTATTAATTGTACATTTTCTATATGTGTGTATATACTCACACCCAGAACACAATGAAGAGATGTATTATTGCTCTCTCTGTGTCTGTGTTATATCTGTGACCTGTCTGGATGTTTTCTCATCACCACCACAGAAAATAAAGTAATTTTAAAAGTCAAGAAACAGAATTAGAAACTGAGTACACAACCTTAGATTACCTCAGAGAGTCCATTTGTTATCTACTGTTAGCTCATACAAGTGCATTCAGCAAATTTATAGCTGTTTCAATGAAAATGAGTACATGGTGTGACCTTGAAAATACATTTAAAAAAATACCCATTCTTTAGTTGTGGATTCACTTAGCAAAGCAATAAATGGAGATACACATGTGTAATGTGGTAGTTTAGCTCTGCCATTGATTATTATCCAGAGACATAGTTTCTTGGGATTTGCTATGGCAATCCCAGTGTGATTCTAATAGCATCTCTCTGGAGTGTGTGCCCTATAAAATGCCCTGGGGCATTACCCTGGTACACCTGGTCTTGCAATAAACACATAACATTAAGGGAAACTTCCTACTTAGCACTGACTTTTAGTATATTCTGAGATGGTTAAACTGTACTAGTGAGGCTGGGTTGGAACTTGAACCCACTTATCCCTTCTGAAAGAGTGGGATTCTGCCGATCAAAGACAGTTAAAATGTATTCATTCACTACTGAAGCAGAGCTGCATTTTTGCTGTCATTAGAATTCAAATTTACCCTACGCTTTGTACAGTAATTTGAAAATCTTTTACCTGACATGAACGTGAACACATTTAATTTGAGATCCTGACAACTACACATTTCAAAGTAATTTTCTGAAATAAATTCTCATAATTAATATTAAATTAATCAAAATCCCATCAATGGTCGGTCCATGGTATCTTTAAGTATGTATACATATGCATTCATGGAAGGACCTGTCTTACAGTATATAATGAATGAGACAGCCGGATTTCTATATAGATATGCATATATATATACATATATGATATTAAAAGTGAGAGATCCATGCTTCTTGTCCATTAAAGTAGCAACTAGCTTGAATGACCTAATCTGATTTTCCCATCAACCACCTCCACATGCAATTAGAGTACAGATAAATTATGAGAAACAATGTAGAATAAGCATAGCTAAAGTATCAAGTGCTGCATGCTTTGTAATTAGTACTAATATCTCAATAATTGTTTGCAATAAACTAGCCAGTTATGAAATAAAAGCTTACAAATCTATTTAACTCACATGCCAAACTTGTTTTTTCTACATGAATATGTAGGTACACACACAGATACATACATTCGGACTACTAAGGGTTTTATGATATACAGTAAGTTCACACCAAATTTCATTGTGACTCATAAACATCCTTTAGAAGACACTAAGAAAAAAAATACAATTGATTCTGTGCTTTGAATTCCTATCACAGAACTGCTGGTTGTACTTTAACCTTGGAATAGATATTGATTGACATTTACCACAGGAGACTTCATTACTTTACACAAGTATATCTGAATGTAAAATGGTGCTTTTCAAATATGGTGAGACACTATCTTCTATGCAGAAATACACTCACATATTTATCTATGGCTTACGGGGACACTCATACTGACCTGGTCCTCAGGTTGTCCTGAGTAAGTAGTTCTAGAGCATTCCCTGGCTTCTGCTAAGAATATTCATCTTGATTTCTTTTTTCATGAAAATTAGGATGTAAGTAGAAGGATCAGCCGAGGTCACTTTAAGTGTCACCCCAGCATGTAACTAAGACAATGCATAGACTGAGAATGCGAAATTGCTTTTAGGTTTTCTGGTCTAGACTTGGTGCTGAAAACCATCTCCCTCTCTGTACTCTGCTGCTCAGCTAAGGTCAGGTGAGATAATCTACACAATATAATCTTCAGTCAATGAACAAGCCTAAGGAACTTCAGTGTTTGAATCAATCTTCTCCTTTCCCTTATAAAGGACATTAGTTTCATTATGAAGATATTTACTGACCTCTGAATAGTCTTCCCCACCAGATGCAGATGTAATTGCGGAATAAAGCTTTTTGCTTTGAAGTATTACAGGCTCACATAGTGCCCCATTTTTATTTTTTTATCTAATTGAAAATATTTTAAATTTCTTTTTCCTGAAAAAAAACCCTAAATCACTGTCTTCTATTGAGAGATAAGGGTACACTTGCTACTGAAGTAAACTGGAGGGCAGCTAAAATCTTTCCTAAGGATTTCTTATGTAGGCATGTTATTCCTAGAAAATATATATTAGTATACTCTGTCTAATATATATTTCTTACCAGAACTTGTGTATGACTCATTTACCTTGGAAAAAAAAATAAAAATTGCAATCAAGTCTTTGAGACTATTTACATAAATAGATTAAAATAGGACAAAATACTTATAGGATCATGCTCATAGGGTATAAATATTAAATTTATCAATTAAGCAACTGAGGCAAAATTGTAAAATAATCTAATTCAAACTTAATTTCAACCCAAGGTTACCAAAACAACCAAGATAAATATCTGAATGATCTACAGATCCCTCCTGTAGGAAGTCACAATGTAGATGATGGCTGCCACACAAAAACAACTTTCTGTTAATCCTTTTCATTTAAACTCAGTTTGAAATTCCACTTCAAAATCCTCCATTTATGGCTACTGAAATGATGCTGCAAAGGAAGAGAATAGCTCTTAGATAAGTGCCTTTCAGAAACAGCGAAGATATAAACTAATAGCCATATAAAGATTAAGCAGGTAGATTACATAGCATTAATGCAATGCACTTCTATAGTGAAGTCTTGCTAATAACAACCACCTGTATATTTGACTAGACTCTCTCTCAAATTACCTAAAGCTGCACCCCATATGGAGACCATTATAATCTGGTTCTAAAAAGAGAAATTGTTCACTGAAGAGGAGTCAAACAAAAAGAAAAGCTTGCCAGACTTTTTTAAGGAAGGAAAAAAAAGTATTTTTTCATTTCAGTTGTAGTTACTTCATACATTAAGGACCCAGCTGGTATTTGACAGACTGAGTCTATGTAAAACAGAGCAGGTGAATTCCTTCTCATGAGTTGAATAATTATTCCAACGCTTACAACTACTCTCCTTAATTCCCTGGGAATTTCTGGGTATGTCATGAAAATTCTCTGAAGTGACTTCCTAAATCCAGGTGAACTTTCCTAGTTTCTTGGAAGAGCTGATTGCTTTTCAATAAATAATGGTGTTTTGCCCCAGAAATATCCTTTGTATGTAACAATATATTCCTAGCATTCATAATGAAATCTAAAGAAGTAGCCTGTAGGTTCAATGACAATTTCTCAGTTTCTAAGTATCTTGGGCTTTGCTTAATGTTTCACTTTATCCTCTGCTTTGTCTGTGAGTGCTACTATGCCCCTTGAGAAGGGACTGGCCAGGACATGAGTAGAGTCACGTCGATCTAATAAAAATCTGGTTTGTGTAGTAAATCCAGGTTCCTTAACAACACAGTCAAGAAAATTTCACAGGATGTTCTGCCTATATAGCTATGAATACCTAAAGATCTATCACCCTAGTGTCTAGCCATGTCAATTTATTGTACCCATTTATGGGTATTTCTGAATGGTTCAGTGAAGATGGCATGGGCTTTCAAATGAAATCTGCAGGTTATTTTATTTTACAGTGAGTGTCATTGGAACAGGTTGCCCAGTGAACTTGTGGATGCTCCATCATTGGATGAATTCAAGACCAGGTTGGATGTGGCCTTGCACATCTGGTCCAGAGGGAGGTGTCCCTGCCCATGGCAGGAGACTTTGAAGTCAATGATCTTTAAGGTCCCTTCCAACCCAAACCATTATATGGTTGTATGATTCAGCTGTTGTTATATATAACACAGCCATATAGCATTAGTAAAGTGTAAAAGTATACATTAGTCTTCATCTTGTTTTAAAAAAAAAGCTTCTGAACAAAATACCCTGAAGTCTCTCCCTCTGTCACACACACACGTGCGTGTACACAGACAAAAACACATGTATATGTGCATGAGTGTGTGTGTCTCTTGCTTTCACTGGACTTCTCACCAGGGGACAAAACCCCACATATTTAAAAGGTAAATGTATTGATCTGAATCATGACTGTGAACATGAGGATTCTTAGAGGACACATGGCTGATTTTTTTTTCTATGGTTTTGTCTTCATTCACAAATTATCATAGTTTACTTATTTATTTTTTTTAGCAAATTGATATTTTTTTTGCCAATATAGAAATTAACCAGAATATCCACCTGTGTCTAATTCCTGTCTGCATAGTTACTTAGCAACCAAATGTTACCTGAATATGCAATGTTATATGAATAAAACTTTATCTTCTTTTTTTTCTGTAAGTATTTATCTATCCTTGTAGTTATTTGTTAAAATACTTAATAGTCAATTAGAAATCTCTTTCTCTGCCAGTTAAAATCTATAATTCATTGGATGTGATATGATAATTGCTCATTTATAATCTCAAACATTGCACATCATTGCAGTGAGGAAATGATTCAGAATTGGGTTCCAATTATAAATAAACTTAATTGCTTGGAAAACATACTGTCTCTTACAATCTCATAGAAGCTGTCACTAGGAGCTAAGATGACACTACTTAAAGTTCTGCAGCTCATAATTCAGCAGTTTAAATGCACGATTAAAACTTTATAGATATACATCAAAGCCAATGGTGTTATTCATACCCTGCAGATGCAACATTCAAAGCCTAAATCAGGGATATGGTGATGAACAGATAGATGCAATAATTTGCTTTGGGTCACAGTCTCCAGATCACTGACAGACATGGAGTTCCTTATTCTAGAAACTTCAGCAGACTAAAGAGACAGTAAGAAGTAGTTAATCCATTCTTCATTTCCTTATTCATGCTCTAGAGACTTATTAGCCACCAGAAAAGTATGGGATTGTTCTTACCCTCTGGAAACTGATGTCTTTTATCAATCTCTGAAAAAAAAATGTGTATGAAGAAACTCTGGAAAATGTGATCTCTACCAAGATTTTCCTTCCTGGCTTAAAACTGTGTGTTAAAGGAGACACAGAGACATAAAAAAATGTTACCTGAAAAAAAAAAAAATATAAATATTGCCCTTTTCACTACAACAGTTTTGAGACTCATATCATGACTACATATCCCAAGCTAGTTGGTCAGTTTCCTAGGGCTTGATATGTATCTGATGAATACTGTAGTAAGGTTATCTGTTTTAAAGACAGAAGCCCTAACAATGCTGAAATGTGTCCTACAGAGACTATCCTCTTTTTTCTCCTCTTGAAGAATAAAACACAGTTCAGTGTGACTGATGGAGATATAAAAATTTGTTTCTAAGTTCCCTTTTCAAGTGCCTAAAATCTGGAACTATCAAAAAAACCACATGGAAAACCAACCACTTCTAAAACCTGTCAAACTGGGCTATTTGCCAGAACAATCACAAAACAGTTCCAAAGAAAACAATCTCCCAATCTGGGAAACTTTTAGTTCCTCAGAGTTGTAGCTGAAATGGGAAATACCAATGCACAGACAATGGCAAATGATTGGCTAACTTGTTCTTAAGAATCTCCAGTGGCAGAAACTTCATAGTGACTCATTGCTTAACTAACTCTGACCTCATAACCTATTGATGAGATAAAAATTTGCATTTTTTGTACACTTTCAAAATTTGTAAATGAATTAATGCGCTTTTTAAAATAGGAATTTTTTGCTTGAACAACTTTCCTACATTAGATATTTCAGTGATTTCACCCTCATCTACACATTATACCTATAAATAAAAACGTATCTTTTCACTGAAGGCAGTCTACTTTGCACCATCTGAGTACACAGAATGCAATTATTAACCAGTGAGAAGCAATAGCCTTCTTCCCTCAAATAACACTGAGGCATCAAAAGAGGAGACATAAATACAGTTATCATGTAAAAAATTAGAAAGCTCTCACAGTATATTGCTGGGATTTCTACTTTTTATGTACTCACTCTACTGTTTTCAATATAAAATACATGTTTATGAGATTTTTTTTCAGCATGCACTAAAATAAACTTTATAAGACATTGTAGCTGGTGTGACAGCACAAATATAGTTCACTTAAAACTTCAGAGCAGAAGGTCACAATGAGATCAAAACTCAAAAGCATGTCTTAGAGGTGAGACAGGTAGGAATAGATTACCTTTGTTGTAAAACCTGCATATTGAACATGGAGGGTATGCTCTGACATTTAACAAAATGTTTCTATTCTTATCTACCATGATACTTAACAGCTCAATCTCATGAATATGTAATTTACTATTTTCCAGTGATAATAGCAGAATTGAGAATAGAAAATGAATCAAAAGTGCAGAAATGTAAAAGGTAAGGTTGCAACCTCAGATACATATCTCTATCAGATGATGCTATTCTGATTTTAGTCAGAAAATCAGGATTCACAAAAGTCATGTACATAAAAACATCAGTCTTTAGAAATGATCACATTACTCAAGGCACAGAGCAATAACAATATGTACATAAATCAGGCTGAAGTTCATGCCACTCAGGACGCAATATATATATTCTAGGTATGTACTTAAAAACACCAGATTATGTCTTCTAAATTTGGCTAAATGCTTGCCTAATGGAATGGTTACAGAAGTAGTAGTTACTTCATCTTTCATGTGCTTTCTCTGAGATGTTCACTGCAGTTGTCATTCAAACAACAGACAATTTCTGCTCTCAAAGTGAGTGCTAAAAACCTGAAAAAAATGAGAAATTGCAAACATTTTCTGAAACACCTATGCAGTCTTCTTTTTTGGTTTGGTTTGGTTTGTTGTTTTTTTTTTCCTTTTCTTTCTGTGTTTTGGTGTTTGGAATTTTTTTTTTTTGTTTGTGTTTTTTGTTTGTTTGTTTGTTTGTTTGTTTTTTCTCTTTGTTTTCTTTTTTTTTTGGGGGGGGGGGGGGTTGTTTTGTTTTCATGAGTAGTGAATAAAGTAAAACACAAGCAATGCAAAATCTGTTGCTGTCCATAATGCTCAATTCACTACTCTTAAACATATATTAACTGAATGTGAGGACTGGAAACAAATAAAATAACTGTGATTCAAATAATACAATTTGGTCACTTTTATGCTAAAACACTAAAGAAATGGAGATGATGAAAACTATAAAAGCTATCTAAATATTCATTCTAATATAGTTTCAGTGCTATAGGGCCTTTCAATATGCCCGGTGAAAGAAAGAAAATGGAAACTACACCACTGTATATAAAATATATTTTTGCAATGTAGGTGAATTAAACCCAGTACCACTGACCTATAAAGATTCTGCATGCGTATGGTATTGCTTGTCTGAAAAATATGACAGATACACAGAATAAATTATGCACTCATTAAATACAAAACCAGACTTTTCAACAGCATACCTCATAGAATGGGGAGATAAGACAAAGTGGAGAGAATCTGGGTTAACATTTGCTAATGGTATGGTTCAGGAGAACATTACTTTTCTGCTTGCTATCTCTAAATTCTGTATTTTAGCCCACTATTAATTATAATAATTTACCTAGTCTTCCTTTTTTTTTGCTAACTTTTTTTCCCCTTTTTACTTTTTCAGGAGTTTTGACTATTGATTGCTTGGGTTTCTTTTGTTTAGTTGGTAGGTTGGTTTGTTTTGGCTTAGGATTTCTTTGATTTTGTTCTCTTTGCTCTTCTTGCAGCCTGTGGCTTTGCAAGATGGCTTAGAATTACTGGATTATTTCTTGATTTCTTAATTTCCCTATGCTTTATTTCTGCTAGCTGTTTTCTCATGTGTAATAAAGGCCAGATTTAATCCCAATATAGGATAGCATAGAACAGCATAATTCAGCATAGCACGGCATAGTTCACATAGCATAGCAAGAATAGAATAGAATAGAATAGAATAGAATAGAATGAATATTTCAGTTGGAAATGACTTACAAGGATTATCTAATCC
>JANHFX010020517.1:36235-54757 GCA_027560015.1 Chloroceryle amazona | reverse complement strand
TCATGCAGAGGTCACAATTGTACCTGTTCTCTTTCAATTTTAGTATAATATGTTCCCTTCCTTCCTTCCTTCCTTCCTTCCTTCCATATTGATGCCAATTTGGAATTGCTTAGTGTTTGTGTCACTTAAAGTATAATGGAAGAAAAATTTTCATGACTTTTCCTGCTTTGTGATCTTTAAAACCTCTTCTTTTTTGCACAAATTGTTTTACAGAGCAGAACATCTTTTAACCATCCCTATTTAGAGATTTTTTACTACCATTTGATGAATTTTCAAGATTAAATCAAATATTAGAAAGTTCTAAAATCTGCAGTTAGCATGAAAAGCTATTATTCCAACTTACTCTGACATTTTTTAATATATTACTTTTCTATTTTCCTCTGAAAATATATCTTGAAGTAAAACCTAATGAAAAATGTGAAACAGCTCCATGTTGTTGTGGATTTTATAAGAATTATTAGAAAAGTTTTGAAATTCTATCTATGTTAACATCTTGCTTAAGAATTGCTAAGAATATGTGCATATATATACGATTCTGAATATGTATTTTTCTGACCTTATATGTAAATAAAATATATGTGTATTTTTGCTATATTACACTTTGCTTTACTAATAAAAAAACATAGTGCAAAATATATAAATCATAAACACCTGTACAAACACAGAAATGAAGAGAGATCATCTGGGCCAACACTGTACTCCTAGAAAAGATCAAGTAACACACATCCAATAAGTTTACAGTTTAAAATAAAACATTGTTTCTGAAAAAAAAAACAATAACCCAAACACACTCACAAAACAAACAAACAAAAAAAAAACAGCCTAAAACCAACCAAACAACTTATAACTTCCCATTTTGGCAATCAGAACACAGAATACTGAGGAAATCACTCTCCTTTTTACAAGAAACATTTTCACCTTGGGAGACTGCTACAGTCTCTGTGACTGATTTCTCCTTCCTCTCTAGACACACCATCTTCTATTTTAAAAATAAACACAGGTTTTCCATTCTATCTTCAGTGGTCCTGCAGGCTCTGATGAAGTTTTTGTCTCCTCTGCCTTCTGATTCCAGTTTTAGTTCAGCATTCTAACAGCATCTGAAACTGGAAATAGTTTTGTAACTACACTACAGGAATAATTATACCTTACCTCATTTTCTGCTTGCAACACACTTCCTAGCATGTCAGAAAATACCATTTGTCTTTTCAACAGCAGTAGTTGATTATTTGTACACACTTTCAGCCCTCCATACCCCAGATTTGTATCTTTCCCAGCCTGGTTGCTATTTTCACTGTATATTTTGATTTACTTTCGTTATGTGTGTAGTTTTTCTGCTTTACTGCATTGAATTTCATCTTAAAGACTTCTGACCATTTCATCGATTTATCAGGATCAATTTAAATTCACAACTTGTCTTCTTAAGTTTTTGCAGCACTTACTGTTGGGTGTCAAGGCAGATAAGTCATCTAAGCTGTTAATGAAACCATTAAACTACACGGGACATAAGACAGATCTCTACAGGGCCACCCACATCAAGCATTTTCCTAGTTTCTTGACAGCAAGCTGTTGATAGCTACTATTTAAGCCTGATGATTTCAACCTGATGTGAATCTGTCTGTTCATATTTGAATCTATGCCTTATGACACTGTCTGAAAATTAGGGAACTATAGAACTCCATTAAAATGTAATTGCAAATTGTAAATTGACTAGTTACCCATTGTACAGAAGTCCATTTCTATTGTTCATGAAATGCTGGCTTGAAAGAAAAAAAATACATAGAGAAATATATGAACTTTAGTTTGAAATCACAAACTCTGTCATAACATGATATTTTCACTGATACTGTCTTCCGTCTTTGTATTCTGGACAGATAATTGCATAGCAATATGCTTACTCTTCACATTCCATCCAGTCAGCTAGTATATTATCATTCTCATCACTCACACAACCTTCAAAATTGTTAACAGCTATCAGCCACCTCCATCGCTTTCCACACCTGAGGCACATATATGCTAAACTCTTGTGTCATTATTAATTCAGTTTGTATATACTATAGATCATCTTAACCTGAAATGAGAATAAACTCTATAATACTCTATTTACAATTTTATGTTTCCTGTCACTATGAGCAACAGAAGTAAATCAAATTATTTGGGTCTTCTTCTATATCAAACCAAAGAATATCTTGAAATCCTCTTTTGGTAAGTAGATTTTATGCTATATTTTGGTAACTAGAACTTAAGCCGTCTTAAGAACTCTAAAGACAGCAAGAGCCGTATGTATACAATAATCACCTAGAGATGGGACAGCTTTTTGCTGAAAAAGCAAATGCTTTCTAAAATAAAAATCACTGAAATGCAATATTCTGTAGGGAAAAGAAACAGACAAAAATTTCCACCAAACCAACTTTATATTATAGTAAGTCTTATCCTCCAGACTTTGAGGGGTGGGAGCAGAAGATGGGAGAACTGGTGATCACTTTTAATATATTCCTGTGTCACTAATATGATAATTTTATCATCCTAATGACAATTCCTCCAGTCATGTCATAATAGGTTTCTGAAAGAGAAAAAGCATATTTCAATATGTGCTATTAATCGTCAAATTTTATCTCACATTATTAAACCCGAAGTTAATAATAAAATTTGACAACCTCATTGAAAAAGTAATTTTCTGTTTAATTTTTGAAAATTAATTTCATGACATATTAAGAGTTTGTTTGTTATATATTTTTAGTATAATTTATTAATCTGATATGACATACAGTAACTTAGAAGAAATGTGATATTGCACTGTATTTATCTGACATCTTATTAGGGATTTTATAATTTCTTAAGAATGTCTGTTTGATCTAACATCACCTGGATTTTTAATTTTTTTAGAAGGCAGGTGACAACTTCTGCTCTTGTTTTGTACAGAAATAATGATTTGTTAGCTTCTTAAGGAGGAGAAATTTTGGGAAAAATAAAACTATAGAATATTGTAAAAACACAAGGATGCAACAAAAATGAAGATGTATGATATCTTTTTCCACAGAAAACACTCAAAAATGCCTTTTTAAAATGTAAAATCTGTGGGAAGTTATGTGGGAAAGTGTTGACACATTGAGTATAATCTCTCTTTTCATTGTTTTATTACATTTTTTATTAGTGCTAAGACCAATGCATTGTAGTCATCTTCAAAATACACAGTGAGATGATCATCACTTCAAGTGCTTACAATCTGATTGCTTGCACCTTCAAGTGGCAAATTCTGCCATGACTGCCTGGAGCCATACTGATGTAAACTTGACTATCAGGACGTGATTGCTTCCACAAAGTGAACTTATACTCGTTAGTGCTTAACTACAAAGACCACACAAACAAAGCCTCTAGAGTGAAAAACTGTGTGATTCTCTGTGCTCCACTCATTTTGGCTGACTTTTGAATATTTATGCATACACATGGAATTGTCAAATCAATGTTCTTTTCATGTCTGCAAAGATTGGCTGATATACTTGTGAGTATAGAGGAAAGATGAGCTTAAGCCAGAAGAAAAAACAAGATCATTTTCCTCCGAAGACCAATACGTAAAAGCCAGTACTTCAAAATATTTAAATACCTATCCTTAACAACTACTACTAAACTGCTGCAGTTCCAAAGACTGTATTCATTACTATGTTCACAAACCCTAATCAGTAAAGCAAATGCTATGATGGTGTGATATCAACCATCTGGAAAGTCTCATCAAAATCCAGCAATCTTTAATGGCTCTTACTGTCACAGTCTTCTCAGAAGTAGAGTGAAGATGTAAATAACTAAAGCTACAAAAAGTACCAAATTCAATATTATAGATGTAATGACACTGACATTAATTCAGGAGATACTTTCTAAGGCCTCTGTTAAGGATATTCTGAGATAACATTTCTTCACTCCTAAGAGACAAAATTTTGTAACAATTTTATACAGGAGTCTTGTTATATTATTCATCCTAAGTGGACAGTGCATTTTAATTTCTGTAGAATTTATAAATCATCAGTTTCTGACCATCTAACTATGGAAAAACATTACACAGATTTCAAGAGGTTTCATAAGGACTTTGAAAGTGGAGTGCTATCAAACGAAGACAGTAGAGTGATCAGAAAGCACATACCCAAAAAATATTTCTTAATACTATTTCCTAGTAATCAATAGACATAAATTTTATAAACCAGGACAATTAACCATGTACTAGAATTCCTGCTGTGGTTCTGCACTGCATTTAATTCAAGGTAACATAGTATTTCAAATTAATGTGAGATTAAATTATTTTAAAGTCATGTTTCAACTTGCTGTGTTTTTTTTTTTATTTTTGGAAAGAAAGTAATATGTAGATAAATAAATAGGATGCTGTGAATTATATATTTCTTAGAGTTGTACATTCACATCACATATGTGGTGCTTGTGTACTGTAAAAGTTTAATTTGTATCACATCTATTAAATGGGCTATCAAAAGATTTGTGCTTGCATACAGATCCCTATATCTCTGGAGTCATCTTGGCTATTATCTGATATTAAAGCTGTGTCTGATATAATCCAATAATTCAGGCTTTGTCTACAGTGTTAAGAAGGGATAGGTAACTCCTAAGAGAAATTTATTCTATTTCAAAATGCCTGTCCAACTTAAACAAGATACTTTAGTCTCTGAAGAAAAACACCTCTTTCCATTAACTACAGAAGTAGCATAGATTACTATCTTAGACTAAACTTTTTGGTTGTTAAAGTTAGGTGAGGTCAATCTCTTATCCTTCCCTAGTGACAGAATACCCAGAGCATTATGAGATGTGCCCCTCAGTTAATTTGAAATTATTCTGTTCTACAGAATCAGCAAACATCTTTATTAAATCATAATGAATGTTCAATCAGGAATTGTTGAGGGTTTACATTCCACACGCTAACAATTCTTTTTTTGCAACTTCGAATTTTCCAAATTTACCTTTATGATGCAGAAGGAAAGACGGATATAAAATATCTGGACCTGGAATGAGGAAGGAGAAAGAACAACAACAAGCACATACATGAATAATAGAAACTGATATAAATCTATATTCTGGATACACTTTTTAGGAATGATAGCTTGCACAAGTGGTTTCTGTGGCTCCATTTGCACTATTTTCTTGTTTATGCTTTGTTCAAGATGTCTTACAGCTTTCCTTCATCTATCATGTGTACATTTGCAGCACTAAATACCAGTGCATATCCCTCTGTTTGCATTCCCCAGAGTAGAAATGTTTCAGCTATTGTGATGACAGAATGGTTGAATAAGGAAAAAAAGAGATATTCTACAATAATTTCACAGGAAGTCATGAATAAACCTAACTCATTCATATAAATATAGCTAGTTCTTAAATTCAAGCTGTAGTTTCTTGAGTAGCTCAACTTATCACCCGCTCCCTTTCCTTTTTTCCTCTGACTACCTGCCTTGCTGCTTCTGTTAGTATGTCAGTCTTATATGAGCCCTGGCATTCATAGTATCTTCCAGATCACCATCTCTAAGTAGGAAATATAATTTTCTTCATTATGGTTAATTTTCTGCCAAGTTAATTAGTTGCATTTGTTCATGGCTGGTGGAAAAAAAAGCTGGGGCTGCCATAAAGTTTACAGTGAAAACCTGCAACTGCAAATTGTGGTTTCATGATGAGTTTAATATAATCTAAGAACATGCTGCTGTATGTTCATACCACCTCTATTCTGTCAGCATTGATGGTTATAGAGTCTAAAATTAAGCCAGCAAATAGCAAATGACTAGCTGTCTATATTAGAATCTTTATACTTCTCCAGAGGGTATAAAACATGAGTAAGATAGCATAAACTTGTACTTGTAAATGTGACTTATTGGATTCAAAAAGCTACTAAAACTGGGGCAGAAGTAATGGAAGGATATTTTAAGACTTGAACAGTGTTTTCAGGACATGTAGCAGTGTGGTGGCAGCGTAAAAGGTCCCCATGGTACTGGAAACATTCAGTGATTCCACAGTATTAGTACACTAAACAGCTTTGTGATTTACAATTCTAGTTTAGCAGTGCATATGATAAAAGATTGAATTTTAAGAACATGAAATATCTTAACTCAAGTGATATACAGAGCTGGGACTTAAACATTTTCTGAAAAATGTGAAGTTGCTGTTCCTTAAAATGTACATTTCTTCTCAACAGTTTTACCTAAGTTAAGAATTTCTTAAAAGCCATCATTAAAGTGCAATAGCAATAATTCACCCTCTACTTATATACATAATTTTATGCCTAGTTTCTTCCACAAAAGATCAACTAATAAAACTTAATTTCTGTGTGCAGGTGACTGGAATTCAACAGCTTGTGCTGCATGAATAACATGTGTAACAATGTGAGGTATATAGCAATGATTGACTTGAAGGCAAGACTGACTTTTACCTTATCTATATATGTGCCAGCATGCCTGAGATGTTATTGCTGTGCTGAAATGCAAATGCAATTTAGTTACAATATCATGTTGGGATTTGTCTAACATAACTTTCGTTGGACAGCAGGTCTAAGGCATCATCTCTGTTCACTCCCACTGATATAGATGCCAAAAACAAGTGGGATGAATCATCCTCTGTGGTGCCCAAGTGTCTCTACTTACAAAAAAAGTGCTTCTCTTCATGTGAATGGCATATCTCTTACCAGTAGTTTATATACACCAGGTGTGCTGAGAAAAACTGTTTCTTACTGCACCTGGACAGAAGATAATAGCCCTTGCTATTGATTTAAACTAGCAGACATCTTATACACCAGTTAAAAGCTTCAATTTTCTGGTATAGGAAGGAAGTGGAGGGAATGTTTCTGAAGTAATCCAGAAGTAGGCTGATGCAGGGGTATTTTGCACTTACCTCTTGTTATCAACATTTCTCCAGGTTTTGCTATGCTGGACAGTATACAATACAGGACATGCCAAGTTTCTGCTTGCACTTTACCTTATATATAAACAAAACACAGATGCATTCAGAGTGAAAAGCTTCATACTTGGTGGTATTTAATATGTCACAGGCATCTACTGATTGTGTTGAAATGTCACTTTCAGCTGATAGCTCAGTAATATGTGAAAGTTTCTCAAAGGTTAAAACTTAAGTCTGCAGTTACTTCTGTCTTTTTCAGAAGAGGATTTGTTCTTAAACTGCAAACTTGAAAAACAAGATGTGTTCTATCTGTTTTGCAGATGTATGCAACTTTCAGATCAGTGGGGCATTGTAGTAGCTGCATAATGGGTTTTATGGAATGCTGCCTCTGCAGTTTATGAGCAGTAGCTTATAAAAGGTGGGTAATGATGAGTGGTTTCCATTACATATAGTTAAAAAATCAATGTCAATGCTATTAAAAGAAAAGAAAACATTGCTCAACTCATACATGTAGTAATCAAGTTGAGTACAGTTGCTTCATAGTAAAACACCTGTGGGTCAATTCTTTTTTTTTTGCAAACAAAAGTAAAGCGGGTAGAACAGATCATAGATAATCACTGCCTAGTTAAAACAGCTATGATACAAAATGTCAGCCCTTGTTCTGCATTCAAACAGTTCATTCTGGACCTGCTCCACTTAAGTCTCTTAACATAGAGGAACAGAAAAAAAACAATATTTTGCATTAATGTCTGGGAAAATGTAAAGGCCTGCTGACTCCACAGTGTTTTCTTAAGGCCGATACTGTTAAATATGCTATCAGGATTTCTGCTCTAGTGGTGACTTTTCCAACTCACTGATATGGGAGTTGAAGTCCTAAGTACATTATCATTAACAGCCAGCACACACCTTATCATACTCATCAATCAGAGGAGACTATCCATTGTAGTGTGTGACTACAGGACCATTGCTCTCTGGGTAATCACAACTTCTCTTTAGATGCTTGTGCCACAAATCACAAAGGAATGGCAGCTCTTTTGTGAGCAGAGATATACATATCCACACACAGAGCAGCACTCCCTTGAACTCTCTATCTGAAGCCACAGGGGACTGGGAGGACTGATTGGTTATGGACATCTTCACTCAGTAAAACTCATTTAAATTATAAAAATGGAAAGAAACAGAATCTGTGTGAGCTTTCACATGCCAAAGTGAGGACTGTTTTCTTCATATCAAAAAATGTAAATGCAAATGATGTGTTTAAAGAATCAAGAAAAGAATAATGATATTTTTCCCCTCTGCTTATGCACAAATACATCCTTTTTTTTACATTTGTATTATTTTTAAGGAAACCCCAAGACTCTATTCAATATGAAAATCCAAATATTCATGAATGTTCCTCTAAATGGTATTTCTTAATCCCCGGATATGCTCAACATGGAGATTAAAATTCCTACCCTATAAACAGTGTGCTTGTATTGCAAGATTTTTTTAACCACAAATTAACCACAAATTCTACTATGTCTTTCTGTCAATTATATAACTGCTGTAGAATGTATTTGGAAAAAAATATAAATGATATACATTAGTTTTGGAAGGTCTTTTAATCTTTGATACCCTCTTTCCTACACAGAAATTAGTATACCAAAAATGTAGTTGTGTCCTTATAATACTAGAATTGTTCCTTTACCTGAGACTAATAAAAGAAGCCCTTTAAGTGCAATAATGACATTAAGAATTTCTTCTTTCTCAGGGTGGGGGGGTAAAAGGTAATAAAAATTTAAAAAACTACTTGAAAAGCTGTGACCTGTTGAATTTAACTGAACCAGACTCCGGTGATTCTGTACAAATGAAGTAAAGTTTCACCGACTGACTGATTGATTGTACATTGCATTTCATTATCTTTTTCTCTTTCTATTATAACTATGAAAATTACAAATTAGCAGGATTGTGGATCTCAGATGCAAAAATCTAACTTCTAGTCTATGTGTGGTATCATATTTGCTGGACAAAAGACATCAAGAGAAACATATTCCTTGTGTAAGAAATCACTTTTAACATTTCTGGAGAAAAAGTAATGAAAATATCCTCATGTTTTCTTTGTAGAAATTCCATATGTGTACATATTTTGTTCACCTATAGCAAGAAGGTACAATATCTATATTTATTTTTAAACTTGATCCAGTTTTTAAATGTAATCATTCTAGCTTTATATGATATTAATTAGTATTACTTAAAGTGTATAGCATAATCTTCAGGTGTCTTTCCTGTATCTTTAAAAAATCAAGAATACAAAGAAATATCCAAGCAGAGGATTATGTTAAATTGGAATTAAAACTGAAATTTTAAAATGTAGAATAAAAAGAACAACAAATCTTGTTGTAATTATCAACAATGTAATAACTGTAGGTCTAATAATGGTAATGCTGTTCAGAAAGATTTCCTTGCTTCATATAAACAGAGATAGAGCATTCACTGCAAATCTGCACACATCATGTTCTTTTGACCTTACAGTTAAACATCTGCATAACCTCAGTTAATCTAACTTCACTTTTGTAATCACAATTTATCCATCTTGAAATTGGAGCTGTTGGATTGTATTTGTGTACAAGACTGAAGAGCATTCTGTTATCTGTTATCTGTTTCTCACGTATTCAAAAGTATGATACATATGTATTCAAAGTATGATACATCTTTCTGGTGAATCACAGAATCGTATAATAATAGAATCATAGGGATTGGAAAGGATCTCTGGAGATCATTGAGTCCAACCACCCTGCCAAAGCAAGATCACCTAAGCAAGCCACACAGGAACAGATCCAGGTGGGTCTTGGAAGTCTCTGCAGAAGGAGACTACACAACATCCCTGGGCAGCCTGGTCCAGTGCTCCATCATCCTTAGAGTAAAGAAGTTTTTCCTCACGTTGAGGTGGAACTTCCTGTGTTTCAGCTTGCTACCATTACCTCTTGTCCTATCACAGGGAACCACTGAAAAGAGACTGGCCACTCCTACTTGACATCCACCCTTCAGCTATTTGTAAACATTAAGATCCCCTCTCAGTCTTTTCCAGGTTAAACAGTCCCAGGGCTCTCAGCCTTTCCTGATAAGAGAGATGTTTCAGTCCCTTCATCATCTTTGTAGCTCTCCGTTGGACTCTCTCCAGTATTTCCTTGTCCCTCTTGAACTGGGGAGACCAGAAATGAACACAATACTCCAGTTGTGGTCTCACTAGTGCAGAGTAGGGGTGGAGGAGAACCTCCCTTGACCTACTGGCCACACTCTTCTGTATGCACCCCAGGATACCCTTGGTCTTCCTGGCCACAAGAGCACATTGCTGTTCCATGGAGAACTTCTTGTCCACCCAGACTACAAGGTCTTTCTCTGTGGAGCTGCTTTCCAGTGGGTCTACCCTTAACCTGTACTGGTGCATGGGCTTATTCCTCCCCGGTTGAATTCTTGAGCCTCTCAATAAAACTTATGTTTTCATTAGACTAATGTGTTAATCATTCTTTTCTAAATGCTTTCCTGTCTGATGTAACCCTTAAAACATGGACTATATAGTTGTTGTTACTAGTACATGGTTGTTACTAGTGTGATGATGACAAAGGTAATACCTTTGCTGCTAGTTCTTGATACTTCTCTGTTCACAGGTCTATAGATCTAAATATATGACCTTCCAGTACCTAAGTAGACTTCTCCACATGGGTCATATTTTTGACATTCTTTGCTCCTGAAACCATGGCTGCATTTGGCTGTACTTGTGTACTGTGAATTTAAGTCCCACTTTACAAAACAGTCCAGACTACATTATATCAGTAGGCAATCCTTTATACTGCTGATAAATCTTCTGAAATGCCATCATATTCTCCCTTCCTGATAACTGACTAAACCTTTAAGCCAATTCAGGTCAGAAATCAGTTCCTGAAGAATTTCACTGGAACGTGGTTCCTCATGATGATTTCATATTTTGCCATTAGATTTAGAATCCTGTCAGTTTTGCAGTTATCAGCCCATTTCTTGTGTCATGTGAATTTTGTGTCACTCTTCTATGAGCCTTTTCATGTTACTTATTCATGTGGGAATATTGCAATTTTTATTGCAACTCCCTAGAGCTTAAATAAAATTTGAGTTTTACATTTTCTGAGTTTTCACAGCTTCTCTATACAACTTTTGCCATGTACTAATTCTTTTTCCATTCTAGAATTATAGAGTAGGACATAACCAAAACTGTGCCTCATGAAGGAGTGGTGATTTTAAGCACATCAATTACTAATGATATTTTGCTGTATTTTAAAGGTTACAGATGTAGATGAAAGTAAATGCTCTAGAGTGCACTATCAAAGCAGCATTTTACTAAGAGCCTTTATTTAATTGTCACCTATCCATTTTAAAAAGGTGATTACTTTTCTCTCTCCTCCCTTCCAAGCTTCATGATCGAGCAGGTATAGCCTGGAAGGAATATACTCATCTGGTTTGTTCTAGATTTTCCCAGGGCTCAGTCCAGGACATACAGGAAGCCTGCCTTAACTGGTTTGCTATGGATATTCACGTTACAGAAATGATAGGATTCTTCTTTTTCCTCACACCAACACTCAGTTATTTATTTACCTTAAGTAATTCTTCTGGTTATTCTGGGACAATACCACTCAGACAGCAGAGAGATGTCTGTGTGCTCCCTTGCATCAAGAAGACTCAGAAGAGCATTGTTTGGATTGTGAAAGACTGATTTCTAGCTCCTTTAGATTTACATTCATATTTCTTATCTTTTCTCATATTGTATTTTATTACCTAGCTCTCACCTTTTTACAGATATATAAGCATAAGCCTATCAATGGGGACATCAGCAAATATATTGCCATTCAACTTATTGCATAAATATGTGCTGAACTGTTGCTGTCAACACTGGGACTCGAGCGTAATCTTATGCTAAACGCTTAAAGGTTAGCAGAATTCAGACTTTAGTTTGGAACATACAGGTCTTCCTCTGTCAGCTCTCATTATGCTACCAAACAGCTTATTTGTTTGAAAAATTGTGGTAATTCAGGACCAAAAATCACATGACATAAGCAAAGTCAATGCAGAAAAAAATAGTTTATGAGCTATAGTAAAAAATGGTGTGATAAGAAGAAAATATATCTCTAAGGGTTTGGAGAGTCATAAAAGCTTTAGATAGCTATCTGAGCACGTAGCTGTTTATATTGACTGCAGTGAATCTTTGAACTTTCAAAAGTTTACTTTTCTGGTATTAATATTATCAGAGAAAAGTAAAGTAGAGAAAACAGTATTTACTGGGCCATTTCTTTTATAAGATTATTAATAGTACATAGAATCTCTTACCTGTAGGTCATCAATTTTCATCTAGTCTACTTTATATGTATTCATAGATTTCCATTCCAGAAGAACCATTATATTTCCTTAGCCTAACCTCCTGCATGACACAAACCAAAAAAAATATCAACCAGTGTTTTCTAAATCAAGCACTTACCCTCTCCTAGAATTAAAGACATTTTTGATGCTGTACTATGACTAATGAAGTATCTATATGAAATCACCTGGCTTTATAACAATACAGAACAATCCAGAATTTCTGCACAAATTATCTTCTTCACCTTCTGCCACCACTGTTAACCAAAATGAGTAGTATTAGCCAAAGTACTAGGGGCACGTGGAAAATAAATTGCTCTTAGGATATTGCAGGTGATTCTTTATATTCTAAATTGAATTATGTTGGAATTACTTGCCTATGTTGGACTTCTTTTCCTGTTGTACTAACTTTATAATGTTCATGAATCAGAAGTAACATATCAGTCTTCAACACTAAATTGTTCAGAATATTTCAATTGGATTATCTTTCATTTAGGAAATGCAAGTGTGTTTAAACTTAAAGCCTTCAGTGAAAGTCTCAGACACTTGTTTTTCTGAAATGAATTTGTGGAGTTTCATTCTTCTTAGATAAAAACAAACAAACAAACAAACAAACAAACAAAAATAAAACCAACCAACCAAAAACCCAAACCAACCAATCAAAAAAAAAAAAAAACCCCACAGATTTTTTTCTCTAATTCAGTGGGCTTTCCACAGAAATTTGAGACAGTTCTGCAGCTGGTTTTCCAATAAATTTAGATGAAATTGAATTATTAATCATATCTTATTTTTCATGCACAAAGGCTAATTTTATTTCTATTTTACGTTATGCACTTTGTGGAAAAGCCAAGATTAAGCAATATGTCAACCCAGAGAAAAAAAAAAATTAATTCTAAGCACAAAAGAAACTAGTTGTTCTTTGTTCTCTATCAAATGAATAGAAGAGAATAATGTCTCAAATGTAGGTTGAATTCAATATTTCCTTTTCAGTAGATAAGATCTATTATCTCATTTGTTTTCTGATATTGCCGGTATAGACTATAAACTTATTTATATTAATGTGAAAACCAATTTCACATGCAATTTAGCATTGAGATATAACATCACAACATTTTGTTCTTACACCTACAAAGTACTTGTCCATGTATAGACTGATTTGTATTGTCATAGAGCAGTATGGGAAATTTGTACTTCTAGACTTTAATTTAAGGCTGCTTTAAAAATCTTCCTGCTTTCTATTTTACCACTGCAAAGGGGATAAAACTCTCATTACTTTTCATTGCTGCTGTTAATTTGAAAAGCGTCTAATTCAAAAGTGGCCCGGGAGTAACCTGGATTCTGAAAACAGATGAACAGGGTTTGCAATGGTTAAGCCATGGGCAAAGTCTTCTTTGAATCAAGAGAATTTCAATACTGCCAGTCTATTTTTAAATATGAGTGTGTAAATTTAGTAAACAATACAGTCATCTAAAAAAAAAATATTATGGTCTCATGTGAGCATGAACCTCATTTTTTCTGTTTCCGGCTCTAGTAATGACCTACAGTCCTTACCAACTGAAGCTTACTTTTCTAAAACAATTTCTTCAGTTCCTTCTCAGGAGCTAGATAAGGAATAACTTAACTAGAGTCTGGTCTTTCTGTTGTTTCTGAAGGGCCAATGGAAGAACAAGTTTCAAAAATCTTATTCTGACTAACAGTTTGTTTAGCCTTCTAAAAAAATATTATAGTACCAAATACATTTATATTTTATGTACTTATTTATTAAATATTATTTATTCCTGTATATTTAGGTATTACACCAGACCTACATGCACAAATAAGGTCTGTTCTTTGACTATTTTAATTTTGTGCTTTTTACTCTTTCTATCTAAACTGTTATTTAACCTCAATTTTTAAGTATGTTGTAAACTCAAAGTACCCCTTAATTATAACTACATAAATGGAGGTCAATGCAAATTATAGTGTTATAGAGAAAAAACATTCAAAAAGCTGTTGTAGGGATAGTTTAATGAAAATATTTTATTAAATGAGAGCTGCAAGTTCTCACTATGTCAAAAACTTGGACTTCTTCAATTCAGAAGCCTAAAGGGACAGGTTTTTAAATCTCCTATGACACCCAGATCCCTATGCCCCAGTGAGATTTAGTAGAGTTAGATGTCTGCTACAAGTTATGCCTTAACATTTCCCTGTTTATGTGGACTTAAGGGATTGAGAGAGCCTTAAATTTAAAGACTTGAGTTTGAACACAGTCTAAATGTTCAGTGATATTTAGAGATAGTATATTGACTTATTCAGCTGTGAAGTGGACAAATGCACTAAAAAACAATTACCTTGTTTGCATGTGAAAAAAAACCCAACACATGATTGGTGGATATGTCAGTTTAAGAAAATCAAAACATACTCTTTGTAAGTTTTTTCACCTTGTATAAAGTGAGACAAAATATCTACATGCTTTTTCTTTCTCTGCCAGCTTTATGACATCCTGCTTCTTGTTTTCCATACAGTTAATACAGCAATTGTTTGGACAAGAATTTTGCAATGTAATATTGTAAATGTTTATAACTGTTTAGAAAAAAAAGTTTTATAAATTTGAGCCCTGCAGGGTATAAGGTCTGCAAAGCAACTTAATAATTGTTAAGGCAATGGTATCCAGACAAGAGTTTAGTTATCAAGTTATTCTTGATTGCGGTGCTTTCAGAAAGGGCAATAAACCCCTGGAGGCTCTTGAAACACATGGGGATGACAGAGAAATTGGGAGCAATCAACACTTCTCCCCTCCAGACGGGTCTTTCCAGACCTTATCACCACACAAGCTTTGAGGTACACAATAGCCAGGCTCTTACATCCACAAAGAAGGCAGAGAAAGTGAAGAGTACATTCTAAGAAACATTTTTATTTCATATTAGCCTACGAAATTCTACTAAAGTCAGAAGTCTTGTACGTGTGTAACCAAGAGCTAAATGTAATCCCTGCCCTCTGCTTATAATAGGTGCAAAGGGACTAACATGAGTAAATTTTATGCTTGACTTCTTTAAAAAGTGAATATAAAAGGTAGCAGTAAATTTAAGCCTGCAGGGAACTTTCCACATTTTACTATATGGAAGTTTCATTGCATACTACTCATGAAAATTGAGCTTGATATGAGCTATAATTATGACAAAGGTAATGAGAGCATGATTTTCACTTTGAGTACTCTTCCCCTTTGTCCTTTGTCTGTACTTTTAGACACCTGAAATATCTAGGGAGGTGTTTCATGCCAAAGGTTTTCACATATGGTAGAAACTAATTAATTAGTTAATAATATATGAATCTTGCCCTACATTACGTGCGAAATCACCCAGATGGGAAGCCAGAAATATTAAGGATGCTAAAGGTTTAATTGAGACTTTCATCCTGGCAATATTCAGTGACCCTGATATTTTCATATATTTAATCAGATTCATATTATAAATCACTTTGATGGTCTAGAATTCAGCAACTTCCCACTTATCTATGTACAACTTAGTTATTTTTGTTTGTGAAAGCCATGTGAAAATAACAGCCTAAGTTTTATTTCAGTCAGATTTAATAATTTTATCCTTCAAACTATGAGGAATTGGTGTGAACCTTATATTTTTCAGCTGCATTTTGAAAATACATTATTTTAGCACTACTTGAAGACCCTTTCCAATTTGGAATGTCAAAGTAGACAGTTTCGCTGAAGAGAACATAGTTTTACATGTCTACTGGGATTGTAAGCTATAATACTGAGTAACACAGCAGCAGATAAATTCATGTTCCTACTCCGTTTTAATTACGGCTTTGTAACCTTGTGTGATCAAGTTGGAGTATATGTGTGATATGATTTGGTATGGTACCACAGTTTTCCACTTCAGGCTCCTACTGTAAGAAACTTAGGAGAAGCTAGGATCTTCATATAAGAATAAAACCTATTGTCTAGGACTACAGATTTCTAAATCGTCTGTTTGTTTGTTTGTTTTTAAAAGTAAATAAGTTTATACCTGTTTATATCTGTGAAGAAAGACTGAAAATATAACTGAGGCAACAATGCTTTCTCCTAACTTACTGAGAAAGTGAAACAATAACTCAGGTGAGGCAACGATACTTGTTTCAAAAAAACATGACATTTCAGACAGCAATCTGACATAGTAATAGTCAGTCCAGGTACAAACAGAGATACTTTTCAAGCCTATTTATCTATTCAAAGCAGTACTGATATCTGTCTAGGTCAACCTAATCTGCTGACATCTGAGGTAAATTATCTTAACTGTTTCTGGAAATCCAGTTAGTGTATTTAAGCACCAGTTAGTGTATTAAGACACCTTTACTCCATATAGTCATCAGCAACATAGGATACCTGCATAGCAATGTTGATCACTGTAAATATTGTAAATATTTCCATTTTAAAGTAGAAAAGAAAGTAAATTTTAAAAAATACCACTCATTTACCTTTGAACAACCTCTTACTTTGGATCTTTCACATTATTATATATTATTAAATACCAGCCGCTGCATAGATCTGAAACATTTAGCATTTAGATACAGCTTAAAAAATAATACTTTTTTTTTTTTTTTCCCCAGCATTTACAGCATCTCAACACAATTCTAGGCATTTATCCTTAAATAAAGTACCTAAACTGCCCAATTCCACCCTCTTACTTTTTCATACTGACAGGAGAGAGGTAAGAAGCCACATAAGTCCATGGGAGATAATAGTGTTCTACTAATACAACTATGTCTTCTCACCGTAAGTCCTGGGAAATCAAACATCTCCAGAAGAAAAGCTAGGTGTCTACCCTGGAAAACTGAGAGAACAAATCGAAGTCACCAGACACCTCCACTCACTAATTGAAAACATATTCACATAATAGAAGAAATGATGAAGACAATAATAATGGGTCACAAAAAATTCAAGCTAGAAATAGGCCTGTTCCAGGCACCATGAACTTCTGACTGCATCGAATATTACCCAGGAATTCTTTACTTGAGCTCGATTATCCTTTTGCAGTCAGTGCATTTATCAACGGCAGCTCTGAACCTATCTGTTGCTTTAATAAATCAAACTTATCTGTTTAACTTTTAAACTGTCTCAGTGTTAAGTCCTGAACCAGAGTTTGAAACAGGTAACTACCATTTCATCAGGAGCCCCATAGCAGGGCTCTGAGATAGACACAAGAGTGTCAGTTTCAAGCCCCTCAGCCAGGGCTTTGAGACAGGAGTCTCAGGCACACCTTAGACTTGGTAAAACTGCTCAGAGAACCCCTTGGGCTCTGGCAAGCAAATGTCTCACTCTCATTGTTAATATGACACAGATGTATTTCTTATCCAGGAAAGCCTTTAAACTACATGCTGTTGGAGGTCAGGAGATGTAGTAGGAGAGTGATTATTGGATATATAATGATGTATTACCTTTTTTTCACTAAAATTCTAATATGTGTCATTTCTGGAATAAAGGATACTGGGCTAGGTAAGTCATTTGTCTAATCTTCTACAAAAGATCTCATAAACTCACACACATTATACATACAGACATATGAATAAATGAAATTAACTTCTGAAATTTAACTATTAATAACAGTTTTCAGTAAAATTCTTCTGGAGGAGATAATTCCTTAACATTTGATTTTTTTTTAAAAAATGTCATAATAACACAATATAAACACTCAACAAATTATTCCATCTACTACCAGAATTAAACTGCAACAAAGGACCCATCATACAGAAAAAAAAAAAAAGGGAAAAAATAAACATCATGGGATTATTTGCATTATTTGTTTTCTGTGAAACTGACAGGGAAAAAGAGAGGTGTAATACTGAATAAATTATATGTATAAAAAAAAGTTGTTCTGGAAAAGGAAAAGTCAAACAACTTTCAAAGTGAAAGCTTATATCCTTACAAGTAGTGACTCGTGAGGCAGAACAAAGGTCCTGGTACTCGGGAGAAGCAAGGATTTGGATTACATATGCTGGACTGAACTTTTCTACAGACTAAAGTTCAGCAGTAGTACTAGCACTAATAATTCATTCTCTACCCAGAGGTCTTATTTCTAAAAAGCAGAGTAGAAGTTTAAAAGAATTTTGCTCGGGAAAATATTGTCTTATACAAGACTAGACTATAAAAAATACTGAAGAAAATAGATGAATGTGGAAATATATAATACAAGTGATAGAAAATAGCACAAAAGAAACAAACACCTGAAAGCTTTGTTTTACTAGGCATTCAAGTTAATCCTATCTTGATCTAGAGGCATACATACGATTAATTACTCCATGGTTACTAATTTTTAT